>JADBJO010024544.1:0-25035 GCA_016801955.1 Conus betulinus
CTTAATGCACTGTAGGCGTTGCGGAGAAGTCATGCCGCTGTAGGCACATGTGCACACCTAGGTCAGCGGTCAGTTGAGGCACTTTGTGCTAATGGTCATTGCGTCTGCTAGGCTATGTGCAATAGCGTCGCATGACGCTTCAGGCAATTGTGCAATAGGGCATGGCGCTGAGGTATTGTGCAATAGACATGGCGCGGTATGGCATTGTGCACCGAGAGTCTCATGGAGCGGTACGGCATGGCTGCCAGCTAGGTCCAATTTGCGCTGGTAGGCACTGTGCAACATTCCCTTAGGTGCATTGCGCTCCTGCTCAAGGCCATTGTTTACTGCAAGTAGGTCATAGCACTGTAGACATTATGCAATAGGATTACCTGCGCTGTAGGCATTGTGCCAATAGTGTCATTGCGCTGTAAGGTACTGGGCGGTGGTAAGTCAGGGCTGTAGGCATCGTGCACAGGTAGGTACGGAGAAACGAGTGACCTGCGATCATGGTGAGCCTCAGCGAACGGCAGGCCTCGACGTACATGAGGCACTGGCCCCTGGCACCAGTAAAACCCCACGGCAACCAACGGTTACGATTATAAGAAAACTAGTGTGTCAAGAATAATACTGTGTTACTGAAGGCGGGTCAGACGTGAGGGGCTGGGGGGGGTTTGGGGATGGCCGTGGGCTAGACTGGGCTATGAGAGGAATGTCATGTTAGCAGAAGCGGAGGAGCTGCGGAGGAAACAACATGTCTGGAAGAGCCTCTGGCCTGACAGAACATTAAAACACACCTCCGGTTAGATCGAGCGGAGAGCCAGTCTGGACTTAGAAAACGGTCAACAACCACCGTCGCGACAGTCCGTTCATAGCTCCCGGCTTCTATACCCAATCGCGGAAGGAAGCTCTGTTTAGAAACAGAAGGAAGATCAGTCAGTTGAGGAGAGCTTGACAGACCAGAAAGGTCTTCAACCATCTTTAGGGAGACAATAGTGATTCTGACCCTGAACTCTTTACCTTTAAGGAGGCCGGGCCGCATTCAGGTCATGACTCCCAGATGCCCTTCGCTTGTGTGATGGTTCTTTTTTCTCCACTTTTTTCTAGGCGGGATTCGCCCTCACCACAACGTGGGATTTAGGTGGTTTCAAAGCATGTCCTTTTTTAGAGGATGTCGCATCTCCAACTCCTGTTTACGTTGGGACAATCAAGCTTTGTTCCTCATGGACCAGATCCAGGCTGGAACCTTTTTCAGCTTGCATCTGCCATATAGCGTGTAGGGTTTTGGTCCTTTTCTGATCAGAAATCCCGAGCTCTTTCATGAGAAACATAAATTATGCTGATGAGCCTACAAATCTCGCTTCAACGTCTGTGCCGAGGACTCGGGACGTGGAAACAGATTCACTCAAGTGCTGGCTAGAATGATGTACTTCTCAGATTTGTAGATGTGAGCGTGCTCCATTCTGATTCATAGCACATCAGTGAATTCGACCAGAATCATTTGTATTGGAAAAACTGAGTGGAGAAGATATCTGGTCTCATGCCACCACTTGTTGATGGTCTTTAGTTGTTCTTCCGTTCTGGAAGGTTCTGCTGTGCATTCCCAGTCATCGACTCCATCCAGTAAACCCTACAGCCATGCTCTCCATATCACGAATGTTCCAGACCGTGATTTGTGACCTCCTGCTGCCAAATAGAACTTCGTTGCTGGAGCTTTTGGCGGCGTAGCGCTTCCATACTACGGTGCTGACCAACGCGTGAACGCGCTTGGTTGTTCCTCCATGTTGTACTTCCGTGGATTAGCGTTTGCTTTCCGTGAACTTCGGACATGTTCCACTGTTTGTTTACCACGACTTGGTGTATACGTAGAATCATGTGATTTCCCATTTGACCAGGTTTGAATTCAAAGGCAGGAGGTTATGTACAGGTCTAACAAATAAGTTCACCCTATAAATACTATGTGGCCATACGTCACTCCATCATGAGATTTCTTTGTGAAGTGGCGGTGCCGACGTACCATATCTCCTTGCTTTGCCTTTGCCTTTTGTCTTTGACCTCACATTCTTTTCTGTTGACCTCAGCCCCTGTCTGTTGGTCGCCGTGTGTGATCTGTTATTGCCTATGGAGCTTCGAGGTGTTTCCTTTGCGCGCGTCCACTGCCTCCCGAACTTTCATTTTCTGACAGTCTTCAGCTTGGGCTGGACTGGTCTAACAAGTGGAAGTCTTCAGAGTCGCCAGCCGGCCGTTAGCGAAGTGGTTAGCGTCGCGGACTCCGGCCTGGCGAAGCGTCGCGAGTTCGATTGCCCATCAAAGTCATGTGGGGATTTCTGGGGCCAGCAACCGGCTCCTATCCCAGAGTTGATGTTTGCTACAGGCTCAGTTGGGGAAGAATGGGACCACACAGGCGGGTTTCATCCACTTTAATAGATGCGTCTCTGAGAGAGTTGCTCAAAATTCCTCACCAACACGGCCAGATGTCTGTATCTCTCGGGCTTGGTTGACGGCGGGATATATTATTGAAAGGAAAGAGTAGCGTGTAGAACAACCCTGTCATGTCCAGTCTCAGATGAAATGGAAATTCAGTCCTAGCATCATCTTCATCATGCTCTCATTCTCAATCGATCCGCATTAAAAAAAAAAAGTCTCAAATTTCTCTGTGCCCTTGATGCCTGCTCCTCATGGTGATCTCCCAGGTTTCGATGTCATCTCCACGTCTGTTGGCTTAGTTATTGGTTCCGTCGGGGTGTCACCGGTATCGGAGAGTGTCATGAGGGGCTGTCGGTTGTACGATGGTGTGGACGAGCCGTGGTGGCGCCCTCCAGAGGGAGAGCTCAACTCATGCCCGGCTCCTACGCGACTAAGCAATATTGTCGTCAGTCAGCGTAGGGGGGTTAGTAGGTGGTGTTCCTGCGTATGTTAGATCAGAAACAGGCGCCACTGAACACCACAAAAGTGACTCAAAGCAGTCAGTACAGTGTCTCCTCCGGCGGGTTTGGCACTTGACGACTTGACATTTACTGGCTGCCCTGTGTATTGCCGGTGTGCCGAGGCTGGCGGCGGGCCGTACCAGGCTGTGGCTGTGGACGGTTTGTGTCGTAATGAGAGGTATCGGATGCACTGCCTTCTGGTGTAGGCACAGAGGTTGGGACAGCAAAAAAAAAAAAAAAAAAAAAAAAGGAAAGTAAAAAAGAAAAAGAAGCAAAAAGTCTTCAGAGATCCTCAAGGTATGGTTTAGTCACAGCTGCCTTACTGCCAATTTGGACTCCTGTGAGTATGCGATTTTAAAGGAAGTCTTCAGCTCTTGTTTCAGTCAATAGAGTGGGACATCAGCTGAGGACTAGGTGTGAAGCACCAAGCGCATTTCCTTGAGGCTAGTGTTGATGCTTGCTCTCATAGCTCCACTGTGCTAGTGCTGATACTCGTGTATCAGAGTAGGCAGAGAAACTTACGGAGGGTTTTTTTCTTCAGGATCAGTGCATGAACTGCATACAACAGAGACGCTTGTATCGGACAGGGGAACCCAACATTGGTCCTGTTGATCGTTGCGGAGTTTCGGTCGTGTATTCATCTGATCACGAGAAGCATGTTTACCGCTATCCAGGGCGTACTACTTATTCGTTATTTACTGTTTACTATTCCGTGGCCTCATTTGTGATTATAATTCGAACTCAATCCAATCAAACAAAGGTTACCCTGTATTTGTTTTGCTGTCGTCTGTATGCTGTTGACCGATTTCAGAAAACTTGTATTCATAACTAGAAAAAGGTGTGCCATGCAGCTCTGAATACAAAGTTCTTTCGTCAATTCCGTTGCAGTTCTCCGGCGTTGTTGTTGCTGTGTAATTGTGCCGGGTACTAGGTATAAAAGGCATGCTTGGAACATAATTTCCTAGGGTGTATCCTTGTGTGCTCTGTTAGCGGCTTTTCTGCTATGCGATTTGGTGTCGTAAGCAGAGATCGTTTAGAGTTGATGGGAGTATAACTTCAACACCATAATGGGAACAAACAGTGAGCCTTCTTAGTCGCTTGTTTACTGTTTCTATTCCCTGCGTCATTTCAGATTTCCTTTATACTTGCAATCAATCCGAGGTTGCCTGCATTTGTTTCAGTTCGTCCGTGTGTTCTGTTTATGTATATCTAAGATCGAAGAAGTTGAACCCGTGTTTGAATAAATGTTAATTTGTCTTTCGTTCATTTCTACAGTGCTTGCTGTGGGGAACTGTAGTATCTAGCAAGCGTGTGTGAAATTAAGTGTGAGTGTGTGTGTTTGCTCGGTGGTCGCTGTGTGTGTGTGCACGCAGTGATCGTTACAGCCCTGTGTGTGTCAGTGTGTGTCTTTGTGGGGGAGGGGGGGAGTATGTCATCTTTTGTGTCTCTGTATACTCTGTGTATGGCGTTTCTGTCTGGCGATTACTGTGGTGTCTAAGCAGTCTTTTTTTGTTGTCAGGAGTTAGGGAGGCTGTTGGAGAACAGTTTATTCATCGCTCGAGGAACAAGAGTTGACCATACCTAGTCGTTGATTGTTAACGTTGCCCTGCGCTCGTTTGCAGGTTTCTTTCCATCCCAGCCTAAACGAGGTCATT
Source organism: Conus betulinus (assembly GCA_016801955.1). Taxonomy (NCBI): domain Eukaryota; kingdom Metazoa; phylum Mollusca; class Gastropoda; order Neogastropoda; family Conidae; genus Conus; species Conus betulinus. Next base: position 4,562 of record JADBJO010024544.1, read on the forward strand.
GCTGTGTTTCCCGGTTTTTGCCAGTCGTCCCTGTGCTCCGTTCTTTGGACTACTATTCAAGATCAAAGAGGCTTGTCAGCCAGTCTATAATAAATATCACTCAATTTGTGTTCTTTCTCTTCATCTAACTGTCAGTTGGCGTTAGCTGTGTCAACGTCCAGTCAGTTTTTTTCAGGTATGCCTCTGATTTCGAGTCCCGACACACCGCATGGACACATCCTGTGTTAGAGCATGTCTCCTAAGGCCATCGTGCGATACGTAGCAGTACTCTAATCCGAAGTGCGAGTGTCTGCTGGGCATTTTGGTGTCGTTATGGCAGCAATCGTTAGAATTGTGGGGGCATGTAATTTATATTACGATGGGGAAGCAAGCAGCTGCAATGCTTATTCGTTATTTACTGTTCTATCATTCCCTGCCTGCATCTCAGATTTCCTTCCGTAGCAGTCAAACGTCAAACTGAGAGTTACCTAGTATTTGTTTCTGTTCGTGTTTGTTTCAATATTGTTCACAAACTGAAAAGGAACAAAGTGCCAAGTCTATAAGAAAATGGTGACTTGTGTCGTTTTTATTTCATCCATTTGTCATGTACGAAAGTTGTGTAGTCAGGTGTTGTTTTTAATTTAGTTCTGCTTTCATCTTCCTTTGTCACAGGATAAAGGTCAGCAGGAAAAAAAAGCAAGCACTTGCTTATCTGTTACCCTTGAAATAAAGATCATCATCATCATCTCATCTTCATCATCATCATTATCATCACCATCATCATCATCATCATCATCATCATCATCATCATCATCATCATCGTTCATCATCATCATCATCATCCCTAACCACAGCCACACCCAGGTTTTTCCTGTCACAGCTTCAGCTCTGGCAGACCACAGGGAGCAGTCCACAGCAGTTCGTCATGGGTCAACCCACAGAGCAAACATTCAGTTGCTGCTAATTAGTTACTTCCGCGAATCTTGAGTGGCTACACGCTACAATTAGGATTTTGCACTAAACCCATGTGTATAATCCATGTAAGCCTTTTGAATCCTACCTTAAGTTTGAGCCAGCTCTTTCACTTGTTTTGGGGGGATCTCCACGATGACATCATATACAATCTTCAAAATACGAGACCTTCCTCTAGTGGGACGTCACATTCAGGCCTCTGCATCACCCGTGACCCTATCTTTGCACCAGGTGGTGGTATCCCCCAAATAATCCAGTTCCTTTGATTTCAGTCTGTCTGCTTGGAACCACCTGTTTTGTACCTTGACGGCCATATGAAAGAACACGAGGAGAATCAACTTTCAGACACAAACAGATCTCAAAACAATCGAATTGCGCCAGTCTATAAATACTCGATCATTATGGAGTGCAGCCAAGTGCTAGTGGTGCCACGTCTGATCCAAGACGTCGGGGACACCACCCATTTAAGACCCCTACTGATGACAACAACTACTTTGTCGTCAAACCGCAAAAACCATTGTGAGGAGCATGCTACTCTAAAGACGCACTGAACGCACTTCATCCAGTTCTTCTTCAGCGTTCCAGTATCTGGTAGCGTTGGGACTTGTTTTTACTGTTGTGGGATACCACACTATATACTCAAGAGTATAGTCAGTTCACTCCGATTCGTTGAGTGCAGAAATTTGTGGGGAAGAGGTTGTGGAAAAAAGATAGATAAAAAGATATGGAGACAGAAAGGACAGTAGATGACAGTACAGCAAAGGAGGAGACAGAGTTACTGAGAGCGAAAGGAAAAGGGGACGTTACTAATACAGAATGTCTAGAAGGGAGGGGAACTATTTGAACAAAAGACCCCCCGGTATCCCCACGGGGGGAACTCATCCAGGGACTGTTCCTGTGAACTTAAAGACAGTAAACAGTCCCCACAGGCTGAGGAAATACACACGTGGAGATGAAATCAAAATATATGAGATCAGTCACCACGACAGCAGGCCATTGAAAGTCACTAGAAAAATAAGATTTAAAGAAAAAAAAAAAAGAGGAACAAAAAAAAAAAAAAAAAGAAAAATCAACGTGTTGTAGTTGTTATACAGATGATGTTATAACATTTCTTTTTATGATATTCCGGCAGAAAGTCACAAAAGTGACAAACCAAAAAGAATAAAAGATCAATGTGGATTATGACAAAGATGATGCTATCGATTCTTCTCCGATCTTGCGACACATCCTACACATCCTTTCCCAGGGGCTAATCCCCCGGTGCCAAGCCAGGCACGAGAGATGCAGGCTCTTTCAGTGTTGGTCAGGAAATTTGAGCAAAAACTCGGAAGACACATCCAGGAATGGAAAGAAACTCGACTGTGTTATTCCAGCGTTTTCCACTGTAGTCCCCGTGTGACCTGCTCTGTCAGGAGAGAAAGGTATTGAGAGTTGTCTAACTTTGATAATGTCCATGCTTGTCTTATCTCTATCAGGAGAGAAAAGGTATTGAGAGATGCTAAACGTTGATTCATGTCCATGCCTGTCTTATATATGGTTCACATGTTGCTGAAATTGCCATGGTTTTTTTTCGCAGTCACAGGCTGCAAAAATGATTTCATAAAGATCAACAATTTTGTGTACCACTAGGGTATTTCACTTATGTGAGTGATGCATATATATAGATGCGGGTTTGAAAGTACTACTGCGGATGATAAGTTAAGTGTGGATTTTTTTTTTTTTTTTTGTAGATGGTGTCTTACATCATCTGGCGATGAAAAAGACATTAAATAAACCACTGAGCTGAACCGAACCCACTTTAGTCCGAGTTCATAACGCGCACTCCCAGAAATCTGGGGGTAGGCGACGGAGAGTTGAAAAAAAACAAAAACAAAAAAAAACGCAATATGTATGCCATTGATCGGGACTTGAATCCACGATCTTCCGGGGTGCGGGAACCCCCCGAAGCTGACCCAGCATGCCACAGTGGTTGGTATATCTTTGTCCATTTTATATTGCTACCCTGCACACAGATGTAGGCTAGTGGGACAGGGTATTATTTTTTTGCTAGCGCGCGCGCGCGCGCGCGCGCGCGCGAGGCGCGCGCGCGCGTGTGTGTGTGTGTGTGTGTGTGGTGTGAACACGCACGCGCGTATTGTATGTATGTGTGCGCGCCAAGCACGTAGGCTATAATATATGTGCATTATGCGAACGTGTATCTGCCCCGCAAGGTTACTCAAAAAAGGTGGGTGGGATATGTGTTAATAACATTCTAGCTATTTGTTAGTGTGTCCAGTGTCCACTAGTCTATGCTGTTGTTGTTTTTTTTTTTAAAAAATATATTTTGATTTGATTTCTCCACGTTTGGTGGATTTTTTTTTTTTTTTTTTATTCTACAATCGATTTGTAGGCTCGTATATAAATTTGTGTGCATTTGTTATGTCAATATAGTTCCTGAAGGTGAAAAGTGACGGAATGCCGGGGAGAGAGAGAGAGAGAGACAGAGACCAAGAGACAGAGACAGAGACAAACAGACAGAGACAAACAGACAGACAGACAGACAGACTTAAAAAAAAAAGAAAAAAAGGCTGTGCGGGGGACGCGGTTTCTTTTAAAAATGCAAATGGAAATAGCTCAAGCATACAGTGTTTTGCGCCCCTTTCTAATGATTTGTCCCTCCCTTTCTTCCCATGGGGCTTCCCACTGTTTGGATGAAAATGTGTGTGTGTGGTGTGGTGTGTGTGTGTGTGTGTGTGTGTGTCTGTGTGTGGTGTTGTCTTGAGGTCTCCGGCCATTGTAACCTTTTGGCAGATGTAATACCATTATGTTTTCTTTTCTTTCATTATCTTTAATATGTACTGGGCAGCAAACAACAGATGTGACGCTTTTTTCTTCTCTTTTTTTTTTTTTTTTTTTTTTTTATCTTTCTCCCTCAAATACCAGTAGACAATAGGACGTTTCTCGTTAAGTCTGAAACAGATTTTTACCCCAGGACTGAGGCGAAAGACGACGTTTTCACCATGTCTTTGTGGGCTTTCAAATCGGTTATGGCTATATCCGTTTCTCAACGCTTCAACTATTCCAGAAGTGGCTGTGGCCTGCGCTTGTTCGTTTTTTTTTCCCCCACTATTACTCTGATTGTTTTCGGTTTTGTATTTGTCTGACTTTATTCAAGTTTAAATGGCTGTGCCAGTCTTGAATAAAAGTTACTCTGTGTTAGGGTTTTCTTTATGACAGCCAAGAATTAACTACTTGTTTAATGATTGAGATTGTAAGAAAGAACAACAACTACTACAACAACTCTAGTGATTTCAGTGACAAGTGTTACGTAGGGCCTACATTTTTTTTTCAAGGCCATGTGGTCGGTTGTATAAGAATTTTGCCGGCTAGACCCCAGCCTCGTTCGACGGACCGCGTCCAGTGAAAAAACGAAAGGAAGGAAGGAAGGAATTTGAGGGCAGGTATGCAAGGAAGGAAGGAACGAAAGAAAGAAAGATAGAAAGAAAGGAAGGAAGGAGGAAGGAAGAAAGGTAGAAGCAAGGAAGGAGGATGTGAAAGAAAGAAGACAGACAGAAAGAACGGAAGGAAGGAAGGTAGCAAGGAAGGAAAGGATGGAATGAAAGAAAAGACAGATAGGAAGGAGAGAAGGCATTGAGTAATGAAGGTGTAGCTAAGGACGGAACGAATGAAAAGAACGAACGATATAAGAAAAAAAATAAAGGAAGGACTGTAAGCAGGCAGAAGAAGGACGGAAAGAAGGAAAGGAAGGAAGATTAGCAGGAAGAAAGGAAGGAATTAAAGAAAGAAAGATATAAAGAAATGAAGGAAAGAAAGAAAAGAGAAAACAGAATAAAGTTGGGAAAGCGAAGAACAGGGAACACAAAAGAGAAATAGAGATAAGAAAGATAGAAAGAACGAGGCAAGAAAAACAAAAGGGGGAAGACTCAGCCTTTTTTTTTTTCTCGTCTTATCTTTCCATATTTCTCAGAATGCTCATTTTCAGCATTCGCTATGACACAGCCGCTCCGCAGACTGAGATTCGTGCTCGTCGTCAATCCCTAGCGTTTCAGCAATCATTCTCATAGGGAAGCCGTCATACATTCAGCGTCGTCCCCGAGGTAACTTACGCGAGGATACCCTGTCACCGCTATTCGTAGTTCATTTCGGGGTGTTTTCCAGTGGTGCGCCTGTTTCTCCATTCTACACGTACACAGTCCGCACTTAGAATTCTGCATTCCTCCTTCCCAGTTGCGTCTACGAGCAAATACAACTCTAGATGGCATCCGAGCAGATGGGAACGGAAACAACGACCCACACAAACAGACAGCTAAGTACCCACAACAAGAAAACCCTGTAAAAAACAAACAAAAAACCAACATCAAGACACAATAAACAAAAAAACCAAGGCATAATCGCCGTCCTGGCGTCGGCTCTAACCTGTCCCAATAAATCCACGATCCATAACTCTAATTCAAACGAAGAATAACACAAAAATGGCAAAATATGTGTGTGGTGGGTGATGTGTGTGTGTGTGATGTAGGTGTGTGTGTGGTCAGCGCGCGCAACATTATGCAGTAGCGTGCGTGCATGCGATCTTATCCATGAATCAAAGCCTATGCTGCAAGTGTGGTGACGCAGCTACAAACTCCAACTTCCTCTACAAAGAGCCTCGGGAAAGAGAATGGAGTCGAAATGACGGAAAAACAAAACCCTGGCGCATCACGTATCCGGAACCACTTTCTCACAGTGCTTTCCCTTGAATTTCGATCACCGGTGATCACAGCTGTTGTCTTCACGCGAATTACAGTATTTTACAGCAACCAATTTTGTCATCTGAATCATGCATTCGCAAAAAAAAAAAAAAAACAAAAAACAAATAGACACAATCATCACAAAATACTTATTATTTGGAAAAAAATAAAAAAAATGCGCAGAATGCTTTACCAAAAAAAACGAACAGCCGTATGCAAAATGCAATATTTTCAAAAGCGTGTTGAGAGTGTGAAATTAAAGAATGTTCTCCAGGGCCACTCCATGGTTGTAAAGATGATAGTTTTTGCGCCGTTTGCACACAATCCCCCCCCCCCACCCCCCCCCCCCCCCCCCCAATATCTTCTTAAAGGTGAAGAAGTTCTGTGGTATAAAGAACCCGCCACTCACATGAAAAATGTTGTCTGTTAGAGCGTGGTGGAACAACACGGCCAACATGTGATGCCAGAAATAACACGCTTTGCTACAGACTCCATGAACAACCGTTCATGAGATGACCCACGGTACATGATGTGATTTTCTTTTCTTTTTTTTTTTCAATTTCTTAACGAAACTATTGGTCGGTTCGTTTCCAATCTGAAATTTAGGGACAATAGGCCCTTACTGATGCAGTTTTAGAGCATGGGGTTTTTTTTTTTTTTGAAAAATCATGTTTCTTAATGTGTATGCGTTTTTTTGTTTTTTTGTTTTTTATTTGTTTTTATAACATCGAACATGTGCGAGAGTTTACTTGTGAACCACGGTGACACTGTTGGGGGATAGATGTTTCCCTCTGCGGTCGGCTGAGGACTATAAAACAGGCATGAATTTGGATTTACTTTCTGAAATTAGAACCGACGCGCTATGAAATGATTTTGCCAGTTTTCTTCTCTTCTTCCTTTCTTCCTTCGTCTTTGTTGTGTTTTTTTGTTGTGGTGTGTGTTGTTGGTAGTTGTGTTGTGGAATGCGTTCCCAGCATTTCAGGGAACATGCGTGGGAACGACTTGGTGGTGTCTGTCCTCTTCCCTCTCTGAGTGTCTCCGTTGTGGTGTGACGCTATTTGTTTCTTTTCTTGCGTCTCTCCGTAATACACTAAACTGGCATGGCAGGGCGTCGGTTCATCTTGACCTGCTGTCGGCATGGTACCTTTTGACGAAGGGCTTCAACCGCCGGTCAGTCTTATCATCTTGTGGTCATGAGATGTAGCACTTCATTAATTAGGTTATTTTGCTGACCTGATTTGGTAAACAGCGTAGTTGTTGTTGTTGTTGTTGGCGTATCCTGGGCTAAAAGACTCAAGGGTATCCAAAAAACAAACAGCCGAAGTACTTGAAAACGTTGTGTACACAACGCATCAGCTCGGGGATGAGAACATTACGTGTGTGTGACCGTTTTTGACGATCTGTTTTTGTTTCGTTGCTTCTCAATCGCTGAACCCCCTGGTAGGTAAATAGGCTACTAATTCTAATTATAATTTCGCATTTAGCTCCGTCGACGCATCGACAGATAGATCTGTATTGCGTAAGGACAGTACATGTAAGGTACAACCTGCCATGTAGTCTCTCAAGCACATGGAAACTCCACACATAGCAGTGTCATGTAAGCTATTATTCTTCGTCTATTATGATAATAAGAAGGTGGGGGGGTGGGAGAGGGGGAGAATGGTGGATGGGTGGGCGGATGTCGGTGGTCAGGGTAGGTGACTACGAAACATGAAGCATTGGCATGTGGGTGGACGGACGAAGAGGGGCTGTCCTGAAAGAAGGTTCTCATCCCCATCTAGCGGGAGCCGGAATAGCTCAGTTGGTAGAGCGCCGATCCGTAATCCAAGGGTTTGCGGGTTCGAATCTCCGCCGGGCCCGTTTCGGAAACCGGGGAACTTTTTCCCTCAGAGTCAACATTAGTTCTGACTCCATTTCCACCATACAGTCCTTCGACGAGACAATAAAACCGAGGGGGTTACGTGTGGTGAACCGCACGCAACAACATCTTGCACACACGTAAAATCCATCAGCAACTTTCGGAAGAGAAGGCCAGTTTGGCCGTTGGTATGGATGACACGTTACATATAGCATGCACCTTCCCCGAAGATGGAGTATGGCTGCCTTAAGACGGCAGGATAAAAAAAAAAAACGGTCATACACAACAAACTCTCCACTCCTTTGGTTGGGTAGATGGGATAATACTTGTCTGTCCAAATAGGGAGTGTCCCAGGAGTATCAGCCTGCATACGCAGAAGAAGAAGAAGAAGAAAGAAAGAATCCACATCTAGCTATGAAAGCCATGGATCTTTCAAAGTCCCAGAAGGAACTGTTGCCAGGTGTAAAGGGCAATCTGCCACCTTCATCTTTCAAACTGAAGATTATAAATGCAGGTCAGATGTGTGTGCTTGAATGAATACGCATGTTTTAACGATCTGCCACAGACAGGTTTGTAATTTCATCTTCGATCGAAAATCACCCGTTGTTGTTGTTGATGGTCTCTCTCTCGTCGCTCTCTCTCTCTCTCTCTCTCCTCTCTCTCTCTCTCTCTGCGCGCGCGCGCGCGCGCGCGCGCGCGCGTGTGTGTGTGTGTGTGTGCTATTTATATTTCAATCATTGATCTGTTGTTTCTACCGAGGACTGATCTTTTCATACATGTTTTTACCCCTCCAAAATAACTTAAGCACTGCAAGCAACTAGTTTAATTTTTTTCTTTTTTTAATCAAACCAATCTACTGATCGACAGAGCCATGGGCATCCCACCAGCCACAAATCCAGTAATGTATATGTTTTGCACGAGCAAGGCATGCAGGAACCCTGGAAGACGTTGCGAGGAGGAAACATCTTCCTTTTTGCTTGTGCTTGCCACTTGTGTTGTTGTTGTGCTTGTTGTTGTTGTTGTTGTTGCAGTTGTTGCTTGTTGTTGTGTTGTTGCTGTTATTGTTTGCATTGGATTCTGTTATCCTCAGGCATCAGCCCAGAAAAAACGGAGCACGAACAGCACGAAACGCACGCACACATGGCATGCACCCGCAAATGCGTGCGCATTTGTGTGCACGCGCATTTGTGTGGTGTGTGTGTGTGTGTGGTGTGTGTGTGTGTGTGTGCGCGCGCACCACACACACACACACACACACACACACACACATACGCGCGCACCGCATACCAACAGACAGACAGAGACAAAGAGAACAGACAGAGAGAGAGCGAGGAGATGAAGGAGGAGGGGGGTCGCAGACATTCAGCATAAACACTGAAGCAAGTGGAAGAAGAAAAGCCCATACTCAAAACACTTTTTTAAAATAATTTAATCCCACCACCATGATAAAGTTTCATTGCTATTCAATGCAATGAACCGACAAACTTACAGAGCAAGAATCAATTGGGGTGGAGAGAAGGAAAAAAAAAAAATAGACAACTTCAAAAAGCCCTTAGAGTATGTCCTGCGACAAGGCGTTGTCATCATATCACAATACACTGTCTCTGACGATAAATGTACACCTTTGGTGACCAAAAAATACCCGATACATCTTAATCACCAAACAACCACTGAGGGGAAGTGTTCAATAAATTGGGAGAGTTTTTATCACCACAGACAATATATCACAACTATCACACGTGGGTCATACCGAAACACCTACATAACACAGAAAACATCTCTAGATCACTTGTCTTTCACGGTCAGTGTACATCTACAAAAGTGGTACAAAAAAAATAAAGTCGTGCTTGTTTAGATAACAATGAAGTCAAAATGGTTGATAGACAAATGTAGCAATATCATTTTCAAATCACAAAAATTCCATCATAGATCTACATACCTTCGTGTTAAAATCGCCAAATTACATTTTTCATTTTACATTTTTCAACGCCACTGACTTTTACCAAATTAACCGTAAAAGCTGACAGAGAATATAAACACAAAACTGATAAGCCTTTCATACGTGAAGAGAGTCGAAAAGGTTGAAAAAAAAAAAGAATCAGATTACCAATAATTTTGTTATGTCCAACACATGCCAGTTAGATTAGTCACTGACTAGCAGCCCTGAGAAATTGACATGACTATAAGGAACATGACTTTCAGAGAGGTTCCAGATCTCTCTGGGACAGCTCTCGACTGCGCTGAGTTCACTGAACGTTTCCGTTCCGTCAACCATTTTCCCCCCCACCCCCCCCCCCCCTCATCCCTCACCCCACCCCCTTCATCATCCCCAGAATCTCCTTGCAGATCAGTGCAACACCTGCAGAGATTCATAGTGGAAAGTTCATATCCGCATTCTAAAATAAAAAATTTTAAAAAAAAAAAATTAAAAAAAAAATCCAATTACAAAAACAAGTGGAGACTGTGGAAGAGGGTTGGGACAGAGCGAGACAGGTGGGAGAAGCGGCCAAATGACAGTGACATAGCAAGGGCCGCAACAAGGTCCTTCTTAGCAAGGGCTCACAGTGTTCCAGGGGGGAGGAGAAAAGGAAAGGGAGAAAAGGACTGAGGAGGTTTGGTCAAAAGAGAAAGTCATGCTTGTAGAAACTTATATATCATCAGTAGAAACTGTGTGAGGGCAACGGACAAACGGGCACAAACAACAACCAAAAACAAAGAAACAAGAAAAGAGAAAGAACCTGTCTGTGTAAGAGAGAACTGTACATATTTTACAAAATCAGGAAGGATGGGAGAAAAAAAGGGTCGCCATGCTCTATCTCCCCGAAAAAAGAAGTTACATACAGAATCGTTTCACTAGTAACACATTCACTGATCAAATATGCTGTAAAACCCGTAAAACAACTTTTCAGTTTCTTAGTGCAAAAGTTGTCTTTAAGCAATAAATAAATAAAAGAAATAAAAAAAAAAAAAGGACAAATGTGTGAAAAAAAGCCACAAATGCTTAATTTACAAACATGAAACTTAAGTGTGACAGGAATCCAAGTTTAGATCCCAAGGGCCCCCCCACCCCCCCCCCCCTCTCTCCCCCCCCTTCCCTTCTTCTCTCCTTCGCTCATTCTTCACCCACACGTACAAATAAGAATCTATTACTCTGGCGTTTGCACATAATTGGGGCTCATACATGCCATGTGTATATAGACAGTCATTACGGACCAAAAAAAAAAAAAAAAAATCTAAGACTTACACCCATCATGGATTTGGGGAGAAAGACAAAACGGACCCAAAAAAAAACTGGTTGGCCAAACTGGTGTTGTCGTGGGGTCCCTTCCGCCCTGCGACCACACCAAGCCACATTTGGGCGAAAGCCAAACATTTTCCCCTTGAACTGAAAAAACGGGCACGTTGTGTCTTAATGAAACGGCGGGATTTTTGTACACAAAATTTATACTACGCTTCTGCCTGGGGGGGTATTATAAACTCAGGTAAAAAAACACCTTTTATAATTAAATTGAACCCAAAAAAAACCCACGTAAACCCCTCCTTGCCCACACACTAAAAATCCGTAACCCCAGTTATGCCTGTCAACATTAAAGAGAAAAAAAAAAAAAAAAAAAAAAACAAACACTTAAAAATAAACAAACTGAACCTTGAAAAAATAAATTCCAATAGCTCACTTTTGGCATTATCATTCTCCAAAAGGAAATGCCTGGTAAGTAAATTCAAAAAAACATTGCCGTGGAATCTGTCCAAACAGCTTGACCTCATATAGAACAATTAACAAAAGCAATGGGGGCAAAGAAAAGGGGGGGTTTTTTTTTTGTTTTTTGCAGCCACAACCCTGGTTAAACATGTATGTGAACAAATGTAACAAAAAATAACAAACTCCTCTCCTCTTCTCTCCCCCCCCCTCCCCCTCCCCCCCCCCCCCCCCCCCATAACATAATTATCCATAAACTATATATGAAGAGGGGTGAAGGTTTTGGGGGGAAGTATTCCCCCCCTCAGATTTTGAGGCAGCCCTCGACTCCAGGGGGCGATAAGCCGTTTTTTGACAAAAAGTTCCAGCAAACCTTTTCCAACATTCTTGAGAAAAAACATGGGGACAATATATATACCATATATATAAATATATACAATATATATAAATAAAATATATAATCATAAGAAACCTGGAACAGTCCTGAAACCAAGATGTGGAAAATATCCCCTAGGCCACACCGGAACAGGGACCCTATTTTTATTTAAATAAAATTTTGCCCAACCTGGGAACGAACCAATAAAAAAAAAGGGAGAAAAAAAAAAGAAGACACGAACCAGGTAAGGAAGAAGAAAAGAAAACCCAACAGAGTAAGAAGACGGTTTTCTCCCCTTTTTTTTCCCACCCACCCCAAAAAAACAAAAAAAAAAACCAGTCATTTGAGTTTTTTCAGGGAGGGTGGGGTTTGAGGGAGAACAAAAAAGGGCCCTAACTTTGGTGGTATAAAAAAACCGGAAACCGGGGGCCAATTACCTCTTCCCGCATTGGCTAAACCTCTGCCCCCCCTCACGTTGTTCCTTTCTTTCTTTTTTTTCCCACTCGCGTCGTGTCATTCATACAGGCTGTGTCCTAATTTGATTTTTGCTTACTTTTTTCCCCCACCTAAAAAATAAAAAATACCTGGTGAGTTTTTTAAACGAGTGGGAAATCAGCAAGGAACCCAGGGGTAATTTGGGAGGGGGGGGGGACATTTTTGTTTTTTTTAAAAAAAAAAATAAAAAAAAAAAAAAACAAATTTAAAGAAAAAATAAAAAAAAAAAATAACGGTCAATTTACCCAACGTTATTGCTGCGAGAAATCCTTAAAAGAAGGAAGGGGGTGGAGGGTATGTGGTGGGAGCCTTCACCTGAGGAGAACAAACACCCAGGCGAAAGGCAACTATGTTGGAGGAACAAAAAAACCAAAAAATAACTGCTTCTGATTATCAGACATTTGGCGCCAACCCGGATATTTTTTTTTACGATGTGGTTGTGGTTCGGAGCATACAAATAATTCAACTCAAAAAAAAAAAAACCCAAAAAAACAAAAAACTATTCAAAACTAAAAAAACCCTACAAACGGCCCTGTACAGAAGAGAAACCAATTTTCCACTACTTCCTTCGGAAAATTGGCCGGAGACATGCTGAATTTTTTTTTTTTTGTTTTTCCCCATTTTCCATCCCTTTTTTCTAGGGGGGTTCCCCCTCGCTCTAACTTTTGGGGTGACTTACCTAACCTCCCCCCCCCCCACCCCCCCCCCCCCCGCCCGCCCCCCCCCCCCCCCCATTGTGGTGTGTGTGAAGTGTGTGGGGTGGGGTGTGTAATAATAAAAAATAACGTGCCTCGTTGCGTGCGTTTGTGCGGTTTTGCGTTTTGTTTGTGTAAAAGTTCTTTTTTTGTTGTTTTTTTTTTTTGTCTTTTTTTTTTTTTTTTATTTTTTTTTTTTTTTTTTTATTTTTCCCTTTTTTTTTTTTTTTTTTTTTTTTTTTTTTTTTTTTTTTTTTGTTTTTTTTTTTTTTTTGTTTTTTTTTTTTTTTTTTTTTTTTTTTTTTTGCCCACTTTAAAAATCTTTTCACACAACGCGTGGGCCGTGTTTGGGACCCCCTCCTCCACCAGGAATACCATTTTTATTATTTTTTTTTTATTAATAATTTTATTTTAATATTATTAGATTATTTTTAATTTTAAAAAAATTTTCCCAATACGTAAATTTAATATTTTTAAATTTATTTATAATATTTTAGTTTTCCAATTAACTAATTTAAATATAATTATTTTTAAAATCTTTTAAATTTTTTTTAATTTTCAATTTATTAAATTAAAAATCTATTTAATTTTGTAATTTTATTTTTTTATTATATTTTTTCCCGCACCATCCTACCATCGTTTGTCCAAAAATCCCGTTGGCCCTTACCGGCCTGTAAGGCGGCCAGTGAAGTGGTAAAAAAGAGGTTTTAGCGGGGAGGGGGGGGGGGGTTGGTCCCCTAAGGGGCGCAAACGTTTTTAATGGGAAGGGGAGCCTAAAACCCCTCCCCCCCCCTCCTTCCGCCGTCCTTACATTAAAAAAAAAACCCTCCCCCCCTTATACCCCTTCCCCCTCCCCTTTCCCCGCCCCCCTCCTTTCCCCCTTCTTAGGCCCATAACTCCCCTCTTCAAAACCCCTTAAAACTCCCTTCCCCCTCTCCCTCTTTTTTAATTTATTCCTTGACTAGGCACAGCACGCACCACTGGACTCCCGGTAATTTCCGTGGTGTTGTGCTGCTGGCGGGTCCCAACCAACTGAAATATCCGAAAACCCCTGGCTATAAAAACCGACCCTTCACCCCTTCCGTAGGGCCCAACAAAACGGGTGATGAAACCACTTTTGAAAAATTGTGAAAAACCTTCAATTTTTTTTTATTTCATGGTATTAGTTTAAGGGCCACAAAGAAGACTAAATAAAAAAAAAAAAACCGAGGTTTTTTCCCGTGCCGTTGAACCAACCGCCCGCCACCGAACAAACATCTTTGCGCACTCACGCACAATAAAAATATATCATTTTTTTAACATTAAATTTGATAATCAAATCCGATTCCCCATTCACCAAACACGCATTTTTTTTTTCCCCTTTTTCCCCCCCCCCCCTCCTTGTTTTTCCCCCGGATATGAAGAACTAAACGCCCAGTTTTTTTTGCCCTTTGGGTAACAAATGGATGAAACCAACGGTCACATCCATCTTTTTTAGGCCATTGCACCCCGCCCCTGGGAGAAAATAATGGAAAAGAAAAAAGGGAAAAAGGAAAAAAATAAAAAAACAAAAAAAGGACAACCTGGAGGGTGTTGAGCGGAATAAAAAATTTATTTAATTGAAACGAATATAAAATTAATTTTCACTGGAATGACCAACGGGAAACCTAACTGAATTGTGGAAAAAAAGCGCCAGACGCCCTGTGGCCAGCTACTTCAGGGGGTCCGACAACTTCACCCCCAGGCAGGCCCCAGCGCAAAGCCCGTTTGGTGGTGTAAAAGGAGTGTGGAAAATTGTTAAAAAAAAAGCGCGCTTTGGGGGAGCTTTGGGTCCCCTCCTGAGCCCCGCTAAATATTTTGGGTTCCCTCCTCCTCGCTAGCCGGGCCCCGAGGAATATGTTTAAGGCCCGCTTATAAAAAAAATCACAAAAAAAAAACATAAATAACAATATAAAAATATTTACTAAAAAACAAAAAACACACAAACAAAAAAAAAAATAAAAAAATAGCCCTAAGGGTCATTTCATAATGATATAAAAAGAGAAGAAGGAAGAAAATATGAATCTATTCGCAAATGCTCCCTAAAAAGACCCCTCTGTCCCCACCCCCCCGCCTCCTCCTCCTGGTCGTCCCTCTCTCCTCCCCCGCCCTCTGTGGAGAAGAGAGAGTGTAGAGAGAGAGAAGAGAGAAGAGAAGAGAGGAGATAAGGAGAGAGAAGAATATGACAGAGTCAAACATTTTGGGAACCCCCAAAAGCGCCTGAAACACCGCAGCCATCATGACTTTAATAATACTCTCTTTGCCAATGTTACGCACAATTCACCGATTTTGGGGAATTTCTCTTTCACATTATCAATTCCTTTTTTTTGCCCCTTACCTCACGAAAAAAAAAAAAAAAAAAAAAAACGGCAAACACCCTCTGGTCCCCCTTTCCTGTTTTTGCTCCTAGTTGAATCCAATTTTTAAAACCCTTTATCCAGAAATTAGCCCTACTGTTTTAAATATTTCACACGTGCGAGGCAATTTTTTTTCTTTTTCTTTTTTTTTTTTTCCCTCGAAAAAACCATCTCAGTTCTCACCGATACACCTGCCCCTTTACCTCCTCTTTCAACAAAACACAAAAAAAAAAAAAAAAACATTTTTTTTTTTTTTTTTTTTTTTTTTTTTTTTTTTTTTTTTTTTTTTTATTTTTTTTCCCTCTTTTTTTTTTTTTTCCTTTTTTTTTTTTTTTTTTTTTTTTTTTTTTTTTTTTTTCGAAAGCTTGCCGTATCTAATTTCCTGGTTCCTGAAGACGCTCCTCTCCCCCGCCTCCCTCCCCTCTCCTCGCACCCCCTCCCGCATAATGGGGGTCCCTATAGGCCAAGCGTAGCTGTTGCTTGTGCGGTTATCTCATATTTTTTGGAGCATGTTGTTTTTTGGCTTGGGCAGTCCTTTGCTTTCCAGTCCCCCCCTTACAACAAACAAACGGGCCCGTTAACCCTGCCCGCCAAAATTAAAACCCCTCCAAAAAAAAAAAACAACGGCGTGGAGAAAATGATTTAGTTTTCGTTTTTTTTTCCTTTTTCCAGAACGGTCCTAGCAAGTTTTTTTTCCTTTTTTTTTTTCCTGGGGACAGGGGGGTGCTGTTCCAATTGAAAATAAGCCCCTTTTGGATATTGTTTTTTTTGTTTGTTATGTTTTTACTTGGGTTGTTTTGAAACATGTTGGTGGTGGTTGGGTGGGTTTCCTTAAAATTCCTTTTATTATTTATACTTCTTATTTCTTTAACCTTATTTGGGGGGAGGGGGTACTGCTTACCCTTTAATACGCCCCTATAAAAAAATAATTTATCCTAATATAAAAATATAAATAATCATGAAAAATCCCCGGTCCCGGTTGTCCGTTTAATAAAAATCGTTTTCATTTTTCTAAAAAATCATTTTATTGTTCGTTCCATCATCACTAAAACATTTTTAATTGTTTTCCACCCACCCCCACCCCCAACCGCCGTTTGAAAAAATAAAAAAAAAAAAAAACGAATTTTGGGAAAAAACAAAATTACCTCTGGTTTTTCTGCGCGTCCCTATTCCTTTTAAGGGGGGAAAAAACGAAACATGTTATGGGTCTCAACCTGTTTTCATATATTTAATCAGCATTTTGTGTTATAAGGGCGGGCTGCATCGTAGTAATAAAGGCCCTAGGGTTATTGGTAGTAGTAGTAGTACCAGCGCAGCGCCAGCAAAAGGCAAGCAAAGCAAAAAAAGCAGAAAGCACCAACAAGCAGTAACAGGGATAATAGGTAGTTGTGTGTGTTGGTTTGGGTGGTGGGGTGGTGGCCCATTGTTCTTATTGAAGAGCATGAAAAAACAAAGAAAAAAACACTGGGAAGAGAGCAAAAGCAACAGTGGTTTTCACAACCTCCGGAGGCTTTTATAAACCAAAAACCGAGTATGAACAGCGGCCCCCCCCCCCCGAGCCTGAAAAGGAAGTTCGTGGGGCAAAACAAGAAAAAATCGCCCTGTTTATCCACCCTCCTTTTTGTGTTTGGGATCGTCCCCCCTGAATACAGCTGAATTTTCGGTTTCAACCCCTTCAAACAAAGGTAAAACGAGTAAAAAGTAACCCCCCTAGGTTTACAGACTCCAGAGAAAAATTGGCCACGGTGATAAAACTTGTTGGCTGGCACGAGAATGGACCGATTATAAAGTTGGGACAATAGGGGACCAAAAAACGCTTCGTTACCAAGCAATGTTGTTACACCCGTCCTAATATTTATTTTTAAAAACAACAGACAACCCAAACCTAGGAAATGAAAAAACTCAATAACTGATTGGAGCAGGGGGAATGGGGGGAGGGAAGCAGAAGAGAGGAAGTCAAAAGGAGAGAGAGAGGGGGGGGGGGTGAAGAGAGAGGAGAGAGAGAGAGTGCCCGTGTGTGAAGGAGGAACAGGATGAGAGAAGAAAAGGGGGGGGGGGGGGGGTTTTGGGGGGTGTGGGGTGGGTGTGGAAAGTCGCTGCAAAAACTGGGAAACGAAGGTCCAATTAGAGAAGTGGGTCATCCAAAATACATGTAAGAAAAAAAAAAATTGAGACTGGTTTTTTTTGAAAATACCCGTCATCAAAGAAGGCGACACAAAACGTTCGCCTTGGCGCTTTGACCCCCTTAATAAAAAGTACTCCAAAAGTTTTGCACACAGTGATGGGACTTAATATTCCCGAGAGTTTTGGACTACGTTTTTTGGTGAAAACTTTTCCTCCTCCCTTCAACCTCGTTCGTCCCCGTATTCCCGCTTAATCGCCTGGGTGCCACCTTGTCCAATTGATTTTAAGAACCTAAGTTCCCAATGATATCCACCTTCTCCTGCACCCTGATCCCACACGCACAAAGCAACCAGGTAACACACACTTTGACCCTTATTTTACCGGAAACTGAATCAACAAACAATAAAAAAATGTGTGAACACGGAAAAACAATGGGTTACACAAACGTACTGGTTTGAACACTCTATTTCATTTTGAAGCCAACGTTTTTGGGGTTGAACAAGCTAAAAAAAAAAACGAACAGAAGCAAACAAACACACACATTCATTTTTTAAAGCCAACCTTTTTTGGACAACAAACACACACAACCATTCCCAGTTTTTTTTTTTTGAAACAAAAAAGCAAACGGTTTTGTTTTTGTGACGAACCAAAAAAACACAACACACCAATACCATCCCAGTTTTTGTGAAAAAAAAAAAAGGAAAAACGTTTTTTTGGAGGACGAACCAACAACACAACAAATAACATATATTATTCATTTGAAAAAATCACGTTTTTTGTACACACAAAACACAACTATTCAGTTTTTATTTTTGAAAAATGAAAAACGTTTTGTTTTTGGGGGACCAACATAAAAAAACACACACAACGTAATAATCAGTTTGAAAAAAAAAGACACAAAAAAAAAAAAAAAAAAAAAAAAAAAAAAAAAAAGCACACGTTTTTTTGGGGGGTGGAGCGAATGGAAACACCAACGAACACCGAACCCATCCTGCCCATCAACAACACTTGCCAAGCCCCTCAACCACCCCCCGCCAGAGCCCAGTCCCCCCCCGTGGAAAAGTGGCACAGAAGCCATATAATAACACGGCAAAATTTCCACCCGAGCGCTTCTTTCCTTTTTTTTTTCTACCTACATCACACCGTTCCGAAATGGGTATCATTTAATAAAAGGAACCCACACCACCCAACCACCACACACAACAACACAAAACAAAACAAGGTCGCCCCAGAAATGGAGCTTATTTTCAGAGGGTCCCACCTGACGCATCTTTTTTTCCACGTGAGATCCACAACATCCGACCAAGAAATCTACCCCTCACATCGACAATGAAAACTCCCTAAACCCCCTTCAGATCCGGGGGGGGGGGGACCCAAATCTAGAAAGCCTTCTTGTTTTTTTGGAATTTGAAAACCACAAAGCCACTTTTTAACCCTTTGTCTCCGTATCCGTCCCCCCCTTTGGGATCACGCCCCTATCCATTTCCCTTTGTAAGGCCCATAAAAAACTGAATAAAAAAAAAAAACAACTGAAACCGGGGAAATAAGATAGCAAACAGCAAAACGAAAAAAAGTGGGTTTTTGCTTCCTTGTTTGAATTAACGTTATTTGCAAAGCAATAACGCAACAGAAAATGTTTGTAACAGTTTCAAGCAGCACACGGGGACACAGCCATAATTTCAATTCATGTCGCAGACCATGCCCTCGAATCCATAATGCCTTTTTTGCCGCTTGGCGAATAGTGGAGGAGGCGTGACCTCACAACAAATATCAATGCAAACAGAAAACCACCCTCGACTAGCCCCCTCCTCCGCCCTTCGCGCCACTCAGTTTGTTGTTGGTGGGTTGGTTGTTGTTTTGGGTTGGTGTGGTGTGGTGTGTGTGGGTTGGTGGGTGGTGTGGTTGGTGGGTGGGTGGGGTGTGTTGTGGTGTTGAGTTAAACAGTGCAACGAGAGAGGAGAGAGAGAATCAGAGAGAGAAACCACAGACAGACCAGAACCGAGAAAGAACAAGTGAAACAGAGAGAACATAAACCAGAGGAAGAGAGAAGAAGAAAGAACTTCTGTAAAATGCGGTGTGGTGTTGTGCTCGCTGCGTGGTTGTGTGGAGAGAGAAAGAGAGAGAGAGAGGGAGAGAGAGTAGAGAGAGAGGACTCTGAGAATTAGCCATTTTGGTCCGCGGCCAGTCTGAGGGGAACACAGGAGAGAGAGAGAGAGAGGAGCGGAGGGAGCAGACGGAGATGAAGGGAGATGAGAGAGAAGAAGAAGCGAGAAAGAGGAAGAGGGGGGGGAGGGGGGGGGAGGGGATGGGGAGGGGGAAGGACCAGGAGGGCGTTGTATGGAGCATGCGCGCGCGCAGGTTGACCGTTCATGACTGTAGTTAATTTGGATCGGAAAAACACACAAAGCATGAGTAAGCAGGAGCCGATCGAATGGCTGGCAGTACAGTCCCTAACTTTCCCATTTCCTGTATGATGCTGGCGTATACGCGATCACCTTTACCTGCTAGACCCCAACTCGTCTTAACCGTATTACCGTGAGACCCAAACATACGGCCTGTGAGCTCTGGGGTCCGACAGATTATGGCCACTAGAACGTGAATGAATTATTCTGTTTTAGGAAATAATCCATCTGTTTTCCTTCCCCACGGCCTACGGCCTATTCGGGCAGTGTTTGGTACGAGGAGTCACTGAATGGGTTTCAAGTCAGTGTGTCCCCACTTGAGCGCCGTCACAACATGCATGCACAAGCTGCTTGCCTTACTACTGCGTTAAGCGCTAATTGCAGGCCTCCCGCCAGTCCGCCATAACAGGGTTTGAAAAAGAAAGACACGAAAAAACAAAGCAGAGACACTGCTTTTTGGTCCGGAAATACCAAGTTGTGGGGAGGTAACACCGAAAACAAACAAAAACACTGTTTTTTGGTCGGGGAAGAGAACCAAGACTTCGTGCTGACATGACGTTACTGTCCGTTTTGTGTTAGGTGTTTTGTTTGTCCCTCGATCATGAAACGGATTAAAAGTTTGGAAGTGGCCTTGAACTAAATAAAACAAATCGTATAAAGATATTGGGTTTTTGGGGGGTGGTTAAACTTTAACTCATCTTTTTGTTTTGTTTGTTGGGGGGGGGTGGGGCCATTGACCAAAAGGCCTTTCTTGGGGTCGTTTGGGGTTGG
>JADBJO010024545.1:0-10000 GCA_016801955.1 Conus betulinus
TTGTGGTCCGCCAGCTCAACCAGCTTGAACAGCAGTGAATTCTGTGTAACGTTTGACATTTTTGTTTGTTTGTTTGTTTTTTGTTTTGAGGCCTCGTCATAGGATTCACAGCCACTCTCTCTCTCTCTCCTCCCCTCAGATCTCTCTCTCGCTCAGGTCCTCTCTCCTCATCGTTCTCGTCTCTCTCTCCTCTCTCGTGTGTGTTGTGTGTTGTTTTGTGTGTGTGGGTGTGTGTGTGTAGAGTGGGTGTGTGTGTTGTGGGATGTTGTGTGCGTTCAGGGTGAGTTGTGTTTCGTTCGCGGCGTGAGTGCTTGCGGTGTGTGCGGGTGTGTGTGTGTTGTGGGTGTGTGTGTTGGTGTGTGTGTTTGTGTGATTCTGTATGTAGAGCCCTAATGGCAACGAGAATTGGAGATTTTAAAAGTGGTCAATGGTTTACACTATGGATATGGCATACGTTGTGCTGTACACGTGCCACCGATTCTGACCCCCACCAACCATCAAAGGCAAGCAAACTGACAACGTTCTACTATATCATTAACACGTGTGTTGATCTAAACGTGTAGATTCTCTAATGCTTATTCACTACCGCTCAAGAGGGTCGTCAATTTGTTTATTTCACCAGACGTACGAAAAGTATGTCAACCCTACCCACCAACCACCCTCCTCTTTCTTTCTATTTCAACTAATTCCGGGACCAATAGAATTCACGAACACAGTGATTTTAGTGACTTTCTTCACGGTTAACGACCAGAACAGTCTATATTACCTGGAGAAACCACACAACAATACGGCACCACGACACAGAGAAAGGTATCCCTCGATTAAGTGCCGTTGACAGGAAACCAGTTTGGAATCAGGTTCTAAACTTTCGTAGGTAATTCTGGGATGAATACAAAAGTAGTGACACTCATGCTATTAATCGTGCAAGCTGTGACTGATAAGGAAGCTACAGACACTCATGCTATCATCGTGCAGCTGATGACTATTAAAAGAAAGCTACAGACACATGCTATCATCATGGTAAGCTGATCGCTTCTTTCGCTGTCAACAGAATTCTTGTGTCTGAAAGGGGTCTGTTGTTAAACTTCAGTGAATACAACAATGTGTGTCTTTGAGGTAAAGTGTTGTATTTCACCTGGGGGTTGGCCATCTGATACAGTCTATGATGAAGATATATGCAAAGATGAAAACATGTGATTAGAGTAATGCCTAAACTAACTAGTTAACACGATGCAATTTAAATAACACATGCAAAATCTAAAATGAACGTACATAAATCCACATCAAATATTCTCCAAAATTCTTGGTGCCTAGTTTAGCTCGGTGGTTGAGCGTCGGACCTCTTATATATTTAATTATATCATGGTTTTCTCGTTGATTATCACTAGTTTATTATCACTTTTCATTTCGGACAGCTGGAATGACTCTACCGCAAAAGACATGTTCACAGACACAGATAAGGCACTATATTCAGCAAAACAATTTGGTGAAATTCGACTTCTCTCTTGTATAAGACCTGCCACATTTTCATTCTTGTTCATGGAACCCTTGCAGCCTTAAGAATCCTCATTATATATAAACAGATGGAAACCATGTGAATCCTCCTTCAACATCTACTTCAACCAGTTTTGCTGTTCTGGACCTAATTGACCTCTATACAAAGGAAGTCACACTGTGGACCTAATGGACCTCTACACAAGGTGTTGGTGTTGCACTGTGGTTGTGGAACCACGTTCCGTATTAGAATAGGGGATTACCCTGTTGTTTACCTCTGTCACCATCCGATCATCAAAACCAATGTACACTCCATGTCCCAACACATTGTTATAATTATGTCCTATCCCTGTCACATCACACCATTCAACTCTGTGGGTTTACCTCAGTCACATCAGATCATCAGTACCCCCTTTGTCTCAACACATCATATATGTCCTGTCCCTATCACATCACATGAGTTACACTTATGCTTTACCTATTTTTCATCATGTTTTACCAGTTTTTCATCATATGATTACACTGTGCATTACCTTTGTCACATGACATTTAAGTACTCTTTGCATTAACTCTGTCACAGATTAGTTCCTCAATGCGTTACCTCCATTGCATCTCAACAGATCACACACGGCCCACTGATAACACCTGAACACCACGCCACACCATGAATATGTGTGCATCAACATGGGCCCATGTACACACACACAGCATACGCGAGCACGCACACACGCGCACACACACACAACACACACACACACAACACACACACACCACACGCGCGCGCGCGCGCAGCGCGCGCGCGCGCGCGCACGCACGCACGCACGCACACACACACACCTTTTTGTGTAAAAAGAACAAATCATTATTTCCTTGGACGATGAGTTGTTTGATCTCGCCTTCTTGTGTCCATAAATCCTTAATGGTTGCTTTAGGACAATAAAAAAAAGTTTCAAGTTTCAAGTTTCACACACACACCACACCCACACACACCACACAACACACACACACACACACGCACGCACGCACGCACGCACCACACGCACACGACGCACACACCATGCACGCAACACATATATGCGCGTGCACACACTTCGTAAACACAAAATAAAGTATAATAGCGGCACAGACAATACTAGGTAGGTAGGCTACCCAAGGTCTGGTCAGCGCGCTGGATAAAATGCACAGGTCAGACCTTTTGCCTTGTCGTGTCCATGAGGCCCTCGTCTGAAAATCCTGTCATCTGAATTCTTTAGTTATCCATCCGCGGACAATCCTGTGCTCTATAGCTCGTCGCTAAGCAGATGATGCCCAGCTTATATGGACAGTCCGCACGCAGCGACAGCTTGTTGAGACTGAAACTGAAACTCGTGTCCTGACTTAGATGTGCTGTGTCTACTTAACCTTTACCGTGCTTCCTGGGTCTTCCACGACCCAGTGACTCAATAAAAACATCATCTCTATGAACGTTAGAGCTATGCTCACGAAATCTTAGGATTTCCTCAACGATCTTTAATGCCATTGGTCACAGAAATTTCATGTATGGGCAGTCAAATATCAGTGTATTAGTCGCGATTTCCCCCAGGACCTATTTATATTACTGGGTCACACATGAACCCACGCCATCGGGTGAGGACTAAGTTGCTGAACCAGCCCTTTATCAGGTCTTATAAGACACGCGATCTGAATAGGGATTACGCTATAGGAAAAAGGTCTTACAGCATGTGTGGGTCTATTGAGCGACCCACACGATCAGGTCTGTGTAGTCAAAAACGTCATCCGGTAAGGTAAAAAACTGTAAAGAGAGCCGGTCCGAAACACGTGTCTGCAAACGGATGAGGTTGAGTGTATGTGGTTGGGGATGTGGGTTGGGGTGTGAGCTGCGGGTGTGGGTGGGGTGTGGGTTGGGAATGTGGCTGGAGTGTGGGTGGATGTGGTTTGGGCAGGGTTGGTTCCCTGAGACCCTGCTGTCAAGCTGTCACTGAAGCGTCGTACTCCTCTCTCTCTCTCTCTCTATCTCTCTCTCTCTCTCTCTTCTCTCAAACAGGAAGATATCCATTGTTCATATGAACAGCAGTAAAATGTAATAATGTTACTTGCAACTGGTAAGATGACCAACTACAAAGAATATGTAGGGTTATGATATGCTGTATATACCAATTAGAAGCAGATAAACATACCACCGGGCACCATAAGAACACTCGAACAGAAATAGCTTTTGGATAGCATGGTTGTGCCAATGTGTTGTGCCTCAGTGGAGGGGTTTATATCAGAAATTTGAAGAAAAAATTCTTTTTGGTGTTACAAACAAAAACTGGCGTTCGGAAATTGAAGATACCGATAAAGATGTGTGGTATCATTCCTTTAAAATTACGTTTAGAAGTAGAGAGGTGTCTGCCTAAAATAATGAATAAAAAAAAAGAAATCATCTGGTAAAGTTCCGACTAAGTGTGCAGGGTTCTAGGCGCAGAGCTTAACACTGGTTTATGACCAGAGAGAACGAAGTGCTGACTACCCAATGTGCGGTCACAATAAGGAAGACCAAGACGGACGATAAGGGTGGTGGTGTAATCATAGAGACAAAGACAGAGGTAAGAGTGGTTGTAATCATAGAGACAAAGACAGAGGTAAGAGTGGTGTAATCATAGAGACAAAGGACAGAGTGATAAGAGTGGTTGTAATCATAGAGACAAAGACAGAGGTAAGAGTGGTGTATCATGGAGAGGACAAAGACGGAGGGAGGTAAGAGATTGATGTAGTCATTAGAGGACATAGAGACAGAGATAAGAATGTTGTTTGTAATCATAGAGATAAAGACGGAGATAAGAGTGGCGTAATCCTAGAGACAAAGACGGAGATAAGATTGGGTGTAATCATAGAGATAAAGCGGGAGTAAGAGTGGTGTAATCATAGAGACAAAGACGGAGATAAGAGTGGTGTAATCATAGAGACAAAGACAGAGGTAAGAGTTGCTGTAATCATAGAGACAACGCTAGCGGTAAGAGTGGTGTAATCATGGACAAAGACGGAGGAATGATTTAAAGTCAGGATTTTAGAAACAATGTAATAAAGACAATGATGACTAGCTGCTAGCATGATTGTCATGAGTCCACCTAAGTATTGCTATCGGCATACAGTGTGTTGAAAAGTAGTATGATGACCGTCGTCGTACAAATAGCAGGAGTTGATGCCAAGCACATATGCAATAGCACCTAGTGGTGTTTTTTGGCATGTGGTAACAAACACAGTGATAACGAGACGTTAACAGTGTGCGAAAACAGTAACAAGCAATCTTTGTCGCTGGTGTTCACATTTTCTCCATTGTGTTCGAATATTTGGAGCAAAACATTTCCTGCTGATTTAAGTCTAACATTTAAAAAGTGCTATGATATACTTTTGGATTTGATTTATTAATGGGCCCACAAATATACCACTGCATCTTTTAATTTCACTTCTACTTTTATTGCGCTAATACAACATACGTTTCCATGCAAAGCGTTTATTTATCATCTGTTGCATAGTAAAAAAGACTGATCGATTTCAATGTTTATAGCAGAAGCCTGATTATTTTGAAAATTAAACGAGACTTAAATGGAATTTGAAGTTTAATGGAGATTATTTCGAGGGGATGCTGTTGGGCGGAGGTAACCGCGCGTGGAGGACGAAACCGCGCGCGCTCCCCAGACTTCAGCTACGTGTGATCCCAGAGAACAAACTCGGAAGGGAGGGTTCAGTGGAAGTACCTCGAGTTACTGATGGGTGGGCAGATGTATACCTTTACCCAACAGCATCCTCGAAATAATCTCCATTAAACTTCAACTTCCAGGTAAGTCTCATTTAATTTTCAAATTAATCCTCGTCTGCTGATTGGTCCGACGTGTACATGTGGAGATTTTAGCGTTGGGGATCACACGTTATTCCTTAACACGTCAGGCTCTGAAAAGTGAAAGGCAATCAGCCCCATAATGTGAGTTACTTCCCTTTGTCTACAAAATGTGCCCAGCACGGACTGGGAAAAACTCCTATTCTTCGTAGAACCACCATTTTACATCTTCATTTTTTGTTCAATGATCCGGTGGTAGAATCGTGAAAACGTGTTCCTGTTTGACCAACCACATGCTTTAAGGATGTTGTCTATTGGTACACCTCTGCTTAACGCTGCAGAAGTACTAGCAGCCCGAGTGCTGTGAGCCGAGTACTTCGACATGTCTGTTTCCAGCCATAAACAGCACATCTTTCATTCAACGGGAAATGAGTAGCTTTTTTCACAGGTGCAAAAGGCTTTATGCAACTGATAAAAAGTACTTTCCCAGTTCGTAAGTGAGCAGTCTTTTTCACAATACTGCCGAAGGTGGTGAACCAGACAAAATCTCTTGTTTTCAAAACAAGGTATGACTAGAGGCTTTAAGTGAGTCCCTGGTTTGGATTGTTTCAAAAGAGAGCTATACACAAGCACACATTTAGATTCATGGATTTTACACATCAACAGTAAGACTATGGAGAGTCTGTCCCTCTCTGACCAGAGAGTAAAGCAAGTAACATAAGTGTTTGACAGCAGCAAAGCTAGCAATGATTTTTTCTGTAAATTGAGCAACCTCAGGGATTAGTGTGACATTGCTCATCAAGAAGCCTGTTACAACTAGACAGTATGCTAACCCTTTCAGTGCTAAGAGTGACTTTCATGGAGACAGAATCTATAACGACTCCAAGGTATTGAATCCTTGTTGTGGGCTGAATAACCGACTTGGTTGGATGAATGATAAATCCTAACTTTTGAAACAATCAGTGGTGTCTGTAACAATCCTCATGCAGCTGCTGTCTGTGACTCCAATCAACAAAGAATCATCCTAAAACCCCGTAGATACATGACCTTTCATTCTAAGGGAGGCATAGACAGGTTTCAACAGCTTTGTGAACAAACGGGGAAGCTGATGATAGCCATTGGGTAAAGCATTGAATTCATTGAGTTGATCTCTCCATTGAAATCTGAGTAGTTTCTTGTGCCGTTCATGGAATTGCTACACTATAATAGACATCCTTCAGATCAACTGAGGCCATAAAGCATCCTTGAGTTATCAAAGTCGGGGCAGTGTTCAGAGTATCCATTTTGAAATGATGATAACTGACTTCTAAATTGAGTCTTTTTTAGATTTAAAATCATGCGATAGATCCATCTGTCTTTCCCTGGTAAAAACTGGATAAATAACTTCACCGGGGGAATGCTCACAAGGGGAAATTACTTTCTTAGCAATCAACTTTTGAGCTTCTGAATCAATGATCTTGCACTCTTTCTGATTATGACATTTGTTTTAGTGCAAAGAGCCTGGATAACTGGTCTAAAGGACAGTCAAAGTCAACCTTAACCCCTGCTATCATGCTTAAAATTTCTGGGGTCTGAAATGATTTTAGACCATGCGGCTTCAAACTGCCTTAACCCATTTATGCTTAGCGCCCTATAGTGGGACGCTATAGTTATTTGCCCTTTATTGGCTTAATGGTTAAAGATAAGGCAACTAAATTGTGATAAGTAGTTAAAGGGAAGCAACTTCTATAATTCTAATACAAACAAGCGTTACCTCCCTTGGAATCTATTTCCGGTTGTCGGCCATTTGTGATGAACCACATGGTTGAAAACAGTCAAGATGGGTCAAAGCAAAAGGTAAGTCAATATCTCTTTTGTCAACACATTTTTAATGATATTATTGAAGTAAATGTGATACTTAGGATATAAACTAAAACCGTGTGCGATGATATAAGCTTATTGTTTATAATAGGTAAAATTTGTTGCGTTTTTATAGGCGTTCCACTATAGGGACGCTAGGCACGAGAGGGTACAGGTTGTTCATTTCATGCCAGTGTTAGCTTTTTGTGTTTGAAATCAGTCTAAATTGTAACAGTGGTGAATATTTATGTTACATTGTTATTTAATTTGATAATGTGTGTTATAATTTTGATGTATATTATATTTTTTGTTTATTTCATTGCGTAAATTTTATTAGTTATAGGATCGATAAATAGGCACAGGAGAAAAAAAAAACAAACAACAAAAAAAACACACACATGACACATCATGTGTTCTTTGTTAATCTCACCTTATCTCTAAAGATGAAATAAAGTCAAACCAATCAAAGAGCTGGATAGCTCAGTCAGTAGAGCGTTCGACTCTTATTCCAAAGGTCAAGGGTTTGAATCCCGGCATTACTGAAACTGGTTCGCTAGTGTCAGGACAATGTGACCAGCTGTCTCTGATCCGCGAAAGTGGCTGAGACGTAAAGCACCAAACAACCAATAGTCAAACTAACCTAAATATGTGCATGCTCGACTTCCTTGGTGCTTACTTTATCAAAACGATCTCTGTTTTGCAGACGATACAACGTAAATGAAGTACTGGATATCCTTGAAGCGGACACTGCTTTCCAAACTGCCAATATCTACATTGATCCCCCACCTACAGATGAATTGACGGACGAGGACAGTGGAGATGAAGATGCTGAAATTCACAATCTGAGTGGGCGGGCAACTTCAGTCATCTGCTTCAGCAACAGTCATTTATGCTGACGGAAGACAGATCACTGGTGGTGACAGCACTCAGTCTACTCCCCAAGAGAACGACATGGTCAGTTTTTATAGTTATTTTTCTCATTTACCTACCTCCCTCTATTCCCTCTCCTCCTCCCTCCTCTCTCTCTCTCTCCTCTCTCTCTCTCTCTCTCTCTCAAAAATACTATAATTCAGTATCTAAAACGTGCGTGTGTGTGTGGTGTGTGTGTGTGTGTGTGTGCGCGCGCGCGCGTGCGCGTGCGTGCGTGCGTGCGTGTGTGCGTGCGTGTGCGTGTGTGTGTGTGTGTGTGTGCAGGATTCAGATGAACAAGTTTCTGAACTGGGGAATGCAGAGAACGGTGCAATCTCTTCACAGCGTGGCAAAAAACGTAAAGCTGACTCTGGACACACGGCCATTGGAGCTACAACTCCACAGAAAATGCCAGCTAGGCCATTCCATGCAGGGCGATCTTGAAAAAAGTTGACTTGTCACAGCGCCAGAAAGATCGCTTCAAATGGTTCACCCCAGAAAGGAACACCTCCTCCCTTCCAACTGATCCATTGGAACTTTTTGAAACTTTTTTTCGATGAGGATGTGATTGAGTTGATCACCGAGCAAAGCAAAAAGTATGCAGCATTCAAAGGTAATCATACTTTTCTCTTTCACCCGATGAGGTTTCGCACCTTTCTGGCCATCCTACTTCTATCTGGTTATTGCACACTTCCCCGACGCAGAATGTACTGGTCCAATGACACTGACATTCATAATGCAGCTGTCACCTCAGCCATGAGCCGAGACAGATTCGAGGAGATCATGAGATACCTCCATGTGAGTGACAACACCAACCTTGATGCTGATGACAAGATGGCCAAAGTCAGACCACTGCTGACCACGCTGAATGAAAGAAGCCTTCGTTACTTTCAAAGACAACAGAATCTCAGCATTGATGAGAGCATGGTCCCGTACTATGGTCGCCATGGCTCAAAACAATTTATAAGAGGCAAACCCATCCGATTTGGATTCAAGATGTGGGTCCTTTCTACCCCCTTGGGATACGCCGTCCAATTTGTGCCCTACCAAGGGGTGAAAGGAAGGCAAGCTGTTGCGGCCTGCCCCCTGGTGTGGGAATGGGAGGATCAGCTGTCATCTATCTTGTATCTGAAATCCAAGGACAAGATGCTTTCCACCTCACGTTTGACAACCTCTTCACATCACTGAAACTCGCGGACTACCTCTCTTCCAAAGGCATTGCATGCACAGGAACCATTCGTGCAAATCGGGTTGAAGATTGTCCACTGCGATCAGTACAGGAGATGAATAAAACTCCAAGGGGCGCCTTCGACTACTACACTGACACAGGCAATGCCATAATCGTGGTTCGTTGGAATGACAACAACGTTGTCAATGTGGTCTCCAACAAGGTGGCGTGGATCCTACACAGAAAACTAGAAGGTTTTCCAGACAAGCCAGGCAGCACATCAACATTGATCAGCCAGCTCTCATCAACCACTATAACAAGACCATGGAGGGATTGATAGGATGGACCAGAATATTGACAAGACCCGCGTCTCCATCTGATCGAAGAAATGGTGGTGGTCCATTTTCTCATTTTGCCTGGATTTTGGCCATTCAGCAAACCTGGCACTTGCACCAGGCCACGCCCACTGGAGAAGAACCCCCCCCCTAGATCTTCTTGCTGTGCGACGAGCCATTGCCACTGTCTACCTGTCTAGATCAGTGAAAAAAGCATCACGTGGGACGTCCACTTGGTCGCCCTGCCCAGCTTGACAAGCGAGTTGCACTGGCCCTTCGCTTTGACGGCAGAGATCATCTTGTGGAGCGTGTCCAGAAGCGACTCAGGTGTGCTTCCTGTGGCAAGAAGAGCAGTGACAAGTGCACCAAGTGCAATGTGGG
Organism: Conus betulinus; assembly: GCA_016801955.1. NCBI lineage: Eukaryota > Metazoa > Mollusca > Gastropoda > Neogastropoda > Conidae > Conus > Conus betulinus. Next base: position 9,947 of record JADBJO010024545.1, read on the forward strand.
CTTCATGCCAAATGTCTTGCAGCCTTTCACACAGATGGCTGATTAATGACAGTA
>JADBJO010024545.1:20000-25034 GCA_016801955.1 Conus betulinus
CGCTGCTTATGAAAGACTTACTGACTAGATTGTCACCACACTTTGCTACTGAAGGACTTGCGAACTAGACTGTAGTCGTACGCTGCTAGTCAAAGATTTTATTGTCACCATACGCTGCTAGTGAAGGACTTACTGACTCAATTGTCACCATACGTTGCTAATGGAAGACTTAATAACTAAGTCGTAAATTTGATTTGAGTGTCTGTACTCTGTGTTCCACTTCCTGTCCTGGTCTTTCCGACTTAGTTCAGGAAAGGGTTCCAGGTTTGCACTGCCGTTGGAGAGGCAACACTGAACAGTTTCAGTTTCAATACTTTGAGTTCACATCCAGTCAGCAACACCTTGGCTACTGTATTCTTGCGACTTAAGTCAGTCACAGATTTCCTCTTTCAAATTGTTCTGTGATTTTGTTTTCAATTTAATAGGTAAGAGGGAGGGGTGCAGGCGACGGGGTGTGTGTGTGTGTGTGTGTGTGTGTGTGTGTGTGTGTGTGTGTGTGTGTGTGTGTGTGTGTGTGTGTGTGTGTGTGTGTGTGTGTGTGTGTGTGTGTGTGTGTGTGTGTGTGTGTGTGTGTGTGTGTGTGTGTGTGTGTGTGTGTGTGTATGTGTGTGTGTGTGTGTGTGTGGAGGGGTGAAGTCATTACAAATTCAAAATGATGAAAAACATCAAAACGAAGACTCAGTCACTGTGTTTGTTATGATCAATTTTAAATGGAACTTATTGCCACCCTTTCGGAAAGAAAAAGCAAAAAAGTAATTTCACTTATGAAGGAAAAAAAGGAAACTTGTCACATCATTGAAAAGATCTTTGGATGAAAATGTCGGCGTCTTTTGTGGAGAACAAATTTGTCCATGCTGTGTAAGCTTCTATTGTAACATACTCCATGGGTACTTTTTTGCCCGACTGACTCTATTCCTGGGCTGTGTTTATTACAGCTCATGTAGAAAGAATGGGATCACACAGTCGAAATTAATCCATATACTGGATGTCTCTGAGAGTACGGCTGAAAGTTTTCTGACCAACACTGCAGGTGTCCATATTTCTCAGGCCTGGTTGACGCAGGGATACATTATGAACATAGGCGCATATTACAGCCCTGTCAAGCGTCCCAGACTGCAATGGTACTCAATAGCATCATCTTTATCATCTTCATCCTCATCGATCAGCATGAAAAAAACACGGAAGAAACAAAAGTGGACTGCAGGATTCGTGGTAAAATGGAAGAAAAAAAAGTTTTATAAAACCCTTTTAATGGCAGTTGAATCCGTTGGAGAGGATCTGACGTTTCAAGCGATAGGCCCGTTGGCAAAGTGAAAAGAAGAAGACAGTGTAGACAGGAAAGCCCATGGGAGAATTTTCACGTTGACAACTGGCCTATGGCTTGAAACGTCAGTTTCCTCTCCAACGGATTCAACTATCACCAAAAAGTTTTTTTATAAACTTTATAATTTTTTTTTCGTGGAAAAGCAAGTTGCAAAGTGAGGCGTCTGCAGGCGGAAATCTAAACAAACTTTAAATGCAATTAATAGCGAACCGCCAAGAAAACGTAGACAAGATATCACAAGACAAAAACACTCATTCAACGCCCATCTCGCGCTAAGTGAATGAAGATAACTGATAGCTCGTTCATTTCCGTTTTCCTGAGTGTTTTCTATCTTGCCTGAATAAAATCTAAGAGGTCCAAACGCGTCGTGTCGTGTCTTGTGGGTCGTTTGTCTTCGTTTTCTTGGCGGTTCGCTATTAATTACATTGAAAAAAGCATGGAAAAACAAGTATGAAAAGTTCTGCGGCTCTTCATGCCAGAGCTCATGGTGACCTCAATTTCAATCTTCTGTCCACGTCTGTGTTCTTGGTGAGTCCAGATCGAGGTCGGCAAAACTGGTCAGCTCACTGGGTTGGATGGACTATGGTAGGATGGACTATGGTTGGATGGACTACGGTTGGATGACGTGGTAGCGTCTTCCGAAGAGGCTTGCTCATTCATGTTGGCTGCACGGCTTAGCGATTATGATCTTCAATACCGGGCTTAGCAGTGGTGTGCTGCGTTTGTTGGATCAGAACAGGCACCACTGAACACTGAAGCAGCAGTAGCAGTGCAGGATGCCCTTTGACAGCTCCCTACTGACTGCTCCCTGTGAATGGGGTGCTTGGGCTGCACTAAGACAGCACTGGGCATGGCTACGGATGGGGAGTCAGAATGTTTGGCGGGAGAGAAGAAGGGAGAGTGTGTGTGTGTGTGGGTGGGGGGGGGGGGGGGGGTGGGGATAAAAACAATGAAGTAGCTCAGACGGTGAGATGGTCAAAGTCTACGTTTAGCCAATTCCACAAAAGACTGCCCAAAACAGAAAGGAGACGGGCTCTTGTGGTTTCATTTTTGACCAAAATAAAATTTAATGGATTAGTAAAGCGCTATTACTCATAACTATTCAAACAAGTTCTTTCATCTCCTTTAAACATTCATACACGTTTAATCTTTGGAACATTACTAACTGAATATTGAATATTAGTCTTGTAGACCTTTTGTTGCTGAACTTCATTATTACAGATGTACTTATAAACACAGAACTTTCTCCTAAAGCGACAGAATATTCTGCCGGAAGGTTTCCAATAAGAAAAAGTCTAGCACATTAGGATGTTTGCCCACTCTTCATAATATCATTGGATAGAGATGGCAGCAGACTAAAAGATTTATGTTCAATAAAAAAAAGTGTGCATCCGATGATCTGTCATGTGAGGTTAATGTATGAATGGACCATTCAGTTGCTTGACAAAAACTTTCTAATGATGCATCTAAATTATTCAAGCTATAACCTTTGACTTACTCAGGTAAATAATTGCATGCTAGATGCTATGTATTAAGTAACGTACAGTGATGGAGCACTGAACGGAGCAGTGCTCAGTCCCACATAGAAATCAATCAAACTTGCGGCTGCGACCCCCCACACCATTTCCTTCAGTGCCTCCATTTTCTCTAAGGAAGTGAACATCGCCAAGTGACCCTCCATCCTTCTGCAGACCTCCCTGGCCTCAGTGTGAGCGAGTGGAGCGGTTGGTCTGACCAGTACATAGCAGTGGTCGTCCACCTTGAAGCCGTCGGGGCCGCAGGTCTGGTGCCAACAGTGTTCTTCATCTTCTCCCCCAGAGCACTGTACTCTAAGGTTACAGGCCAGGTGGGGCTGGAAGTGAGGGCCAATAAGGCACTGAGCAGTTCCACTGACCGTCTTCCAGCTTTTCTGGTGTCGACTGAATCTGCGGCAGCAACACACACACACACACACACACACACACACACACACACACACACACACACACACACACACACACATGCACGCACGCACACACGCACGCACGCACACACACACACACACACACACACACACACACACACACACACACACACACACACACGCACGCACGCAATCAATCAACAAAACCCCCGTCTTCCTATCTCTGAACCTCCCTACCATTTCCCTTCAAAAATGAAATCTTAACAACAATAACTCTCAAAACATTTGTAAACATTAAATCAATGAGCCAACTGGGCTCCGTATTAAGCCTTTAACAACATCCAGCATAAGCAAATCGTTCAATAAAATATTCTTAAAAGATGAATCTGAAAACCCATTGAATCACAAATCGAAGTGGGTAAAAATGATTTCAAATGCTGACAGTGTAGAATAACATGGACAGGTGTTATTTCCTCACCGCAGACGCACTTAACATGACTGTTGAATTTGCATCTGAGAGCATTCAGTCTGAATCTGTAGACCAGGGATGACAGTGTTCGGTTTTCACACATGAGCTCACCATTGCAGGAATGTACATGTTTGACTTTGAGAATATTCCTCTTTTCAGTGAAATTACAAAAAAGAACCTCCTAATAGTTCCTTCACATGATTCCAACAAGTTTTCGTTAATAAGGAATAACTTTCAGATAAAGATAAAGGAATTTTAACATATACAGAATTTTTAATGTTCATTGCACCCTTTTTAGCTGTTCTGTCTGCCCATTCATTACCAAAAATATTACAATGTGATGGAACCCAAGAGAATGAGATACTAGTTCCGCGCAGTGACAAATAATGGATTGTATGACTAATTTCTGCAATAATATCACCTCTTACTTTTAGATTATAAGACTGTAGCGCATCTAAAACAGATTTAGAATCAACCAAAAATAATACCTGAACTAGACTAAAAGGAAGATCAAGCAGAAAATTCAAACCCATCAAAATAGCAATAAGTTCTGCTGTAAATATTGAAAAATATTTTCCAAGATGGTAAGCCTTTTCTGCTTTTAAAGCTGGGATTACAAATGCAGCTCCAACCATGTCATTATCTAGCTTAGAGCCATCAGTGTAAATTTTTAAATGGTCCGGGTAGTGCTAAAAAATATGAGCTTTTACAGAGGCAGATAAAGCGGGACCATCATTTTTCTTTATATTTGTATAAATTAGTATCGAAAAAGGCTGATAGTAGTTCCCATTTAGGGACTGCTATTGATTCCTGACTCTTGAAAAATGTCATAAGTGAAAGTGCCTATTGTTTCTAAAGAGGCAACCGACTTTGCTCTTTTGGGAAAATCTGTGTCTGATTTTACGCACACTTCATCATAATTTGAATTTGGAACTGATGTACTCCTTAGGACATATTTAGATGATGCAAGTTTCATATTTTCTTCAAAGGTAATATACCAATTTCAGCATATGTTTTTAATGAAGAGGTATATACTGGAACTCCAATGGCAATTTGCTGACAATTTTAGGAAGTTCAGACTCTTTTTAGCTTCATCATTACGTATTCTAAATGCTCTTTCCATGACAATTTTGATGTAGGATTACTCCTAAAAATTTAACAGACTGTGCATAATTGATAACTGACCCTTCTAGATTGAAAGAAGGCAACTCTCTTCGATCGTAACCAGAGTCGAAAAGCATCATATGTGATTTCTCTGGAGACAAAGTTAAACCATTTTGAATCATAAAACCATTTATATTATTAAGTTCTCTTTGATACAATTTTTTAGTGTAATTT
>JADBJO010024546.1:0-7500 GCA_016801955.1 Conus betulinus
CCATTCCCCTAACACTGCCGTTTCAGGCAGGGTGCCTAGGGAACGAGTTTGCGGGGTGCACGTGGGCCGAGCCGTCTCGGTTTAGGCAGTCCAATGCCTGTGCAATACGTTTTCGGTATAGTGAGCGGTGAGAATTCTTGCGTGCAATAGCGCGCGCGTTTACCCACACCCTAGCGGCGAGGCGGCTGATGATGGTGATATTTCGCTTTGATTGTCGAGGGCTGTCTGGAAACCAACCAACAAACAAGCAATAATGCCAAGAATATAAACGTACTCCCAGTTTATCCCTGAAAACGCTGTGAGATATCCCATAAAAAGAAAAAACCGTCCTTGGGGCTAGGTTTTAAACCGCTAGGTAATGGCTTATTCGGGTGAAACATCGGGGGCCATCCAATGTTGACCTGATAAGGAGTCATAACGTACAAATTATTTCCAGAAAGATCGGCCGAGTACTTTTCTTGAGATTTTCCATAAAGAGGAAAACCATATGGGGCCGCTTAGTAACGGCTATAACGTGAACTTAAACATCGGGCCTTATCCGTCACCCAAAATGAACATACCTACCAATTTTCAGAAATATTGGCACGCTACTTCTCTGATGGATAAATCCATAAAAAGAACAACCGCTTACAGGCCGTTACAGCCAATGATAACGGCTATAACGGTAAATTAAAACATTGGGCATCATCCGTGACCCATAATGCAACATACCTTACAAATTTTCAGAAAGATCGGCCCATTAGTTTTGTCTGCGAGCAAGTGGACACATCATTTTGACCACGGACAGACAGACAGACAGGACAGACAGACACACACACACACACCACACACACACACACACACACAACACACACACACACACACACACACACACACACACACACACACACACACACCGCATTTCTTCTCGTTCCCATTCTAGAGCTACTCCCTTTTCTATAAGAACTGGAGAGTACAAAAAGCGTCGACAGTAGTTACGTTCAGTGACTGTTTGCAATGAACGTATCGTCCTCAGACTCGCATTTCTAAACAATCAAAATACTGACAATCTTCAAAAAGAAGGAGAGCTTGAAAGAAATAGTCACGTTGTTATTAAGAGGAATTTGTGTCGCGCCCATTTCTTCTACTCCCTTCAGATCATATGTCTCTTGCTGCTAGCTAACATACGGTAGTAGTCGACTACTCGATTTCTCGCATCATCATCATCATCATGTCATCATCATCATCATCATCATCATTATCATTCTTATTATTATTGTTGTTTGTTGTTGTTGTTATGTGCTGTTGTTTTTGTTGCTGTTGTTGTTACTGTATTTATTATATTATCATTATCATTAATTATCTCTTATTAATTATTAACTTTCCCACTTCAACCTAATTTTCCGGCTTAGTTTTAGTTGTTCACGCACGAAGACTCAAATTTTGCCATCCAGATCGAAGAAATACTGCGACTGGCTTGTTCCTACTATTGTTTTCATGCTTACTATCTATTATAGCCTCGTTAAAAAAAAAGACCTAATCGTCCAAAACGGCGTTGGGTGTGTGTAGTGTGGGTGTGTGTGTGTGTGTGTGTGTGCCGTGTGTGTGTGTGTGTGTGTGTGTGTGTGGTAATCTTGTTTGTACCTTTCGTTTGGTCGCACGCCAGTAGTTGTGCTTTTTGCTCTTGTTTTCAATTTCAGCGTGCGATTGACCGCACTTTGGCAACGAACAAGAAAAACAAACAAACAAACAAACAAACGAACAAAAAACAAATAAAACATTTGTAATCATTTTCTGTACCTGCAGATGAAGGTGGCTAAATTTTCCCACTGTCTGTGACTAATATCAAACAGATGTCAGTTTGGCGCTTGGAACAGACAGTCTGGCTGACGACTGTGTAGAACATAACCATACTGGCAGTATCCATGGGGGCACGCTTTGGACGTAGAGCGATTGTGTACCCAGAGTATCCTCAGATTTTGTTTTTTTTTTACGATGATGACGGGGGTGCCAATTTAGTTGGGTAGGAGGCTTTCAACACGTGGCACAGACGTGAGTTTTGTACGCTTTTGTAATGGATGCTTCATACTACAAATGTCTTGTAAACAGGCAGTTGAAGTGTATTTCAACAAGGAGAAGACAGAAGACCAGAAGACTAGATAAAGTCCTGATTCGGACGGGAAAGTGCGTGATGAACCGTTTAATTGTACATCAGCTGTATTCATTTAGAGTTCGACATGGCATACTGCTTTCAGGCTCTGAGATTGGGTTTTACACAATTTCCTTAACATTACTGGTGTAACCCCTATATGTTTGGAGTAATCTACAGTATCAACGCCTCACAGATATCATTTTCGGTTTTGACCCCAGTGAGTTAACCGAAGACGCTGGCACTGGCAATGTTAATTAATTAACACGACGCCATATCAGCGCCGAAATGTATTGAATCGCCGCAACGAAAGTACACATTATGCACACCACAGAGAGACCAATTTCCATGCTGAAAAAGAGAGTAGGGCCCCCCCCCATAACTGTCTGTATACCCATTCTGCATCTCATTGACCTGCATTCAGTACAAAAAGCCGACCAACATGGCCGTTAGCTTGGGTCTATCACGATCTGGTTACACTGAGAGCATCTCGGCCAGTACCTCTAACAGAAGGAAGGAATGAAGTAGGTCGTTTCAATTGTGAATGAATGACAAGGCAGTAGATGTAGATTCGGTATCACTGGTTAATTTCGTTGCTGTAATGTTTCAGAATGAGAAAGTTGAAAAAAAAAAAAAAAACCAAAATAGCAGATCCAGCCACAGCACACATACGCACACCACCACACAACACTCACACACACACTACACCAACACCCCAGCTACCCACGACACACCACACACACACCACACACACAACGCACGCAGTCGCGCATGAACAACACACACACAACACACCACACACTTGCTTTGCGCTGCGCACCACTCACGACACAAACACACTGCCACGCACATGCATCGCGCCTAGTCGAGGGACAAAGAGACAGACGGTCATTCAGAGACAGAGCCAGAGAAGAGTCAAAGGGGTAGAAGGAGGCTCGAGGGGGACAAATTCCATCATATGGGCACGCACACCCACGGACAAGCTCATATTCGTATGGCATCACACACCACCAACACTTGATAGAGAAGAGCGATGATATAAGCGAGAAGGAGAGAGAGAGCGAAGACGAGAGCGAGAGAGAGAGAGAATAAAGCAGAGAGAGAGATTGGGAAAAGATACAGACAGAGAGATAGCTAGAGCCCAGAAGGCACACCACACACATCACACACACACACGACACACACCACACACACACACACACACACACACACACATACACGCGCGCTCGCGCGCGCACACAAACACACACACAGAGAGAAGACAAACCGACAGATAGAGAATGACCACACAGTTCCTCTTTCTGGATTATTAATGCTGGTAAAAAAGCGTGCGGGTCTTTATATATCCCAAAACACCTTTTAGTGTCACTATGGTTATGTAATGTGTGTGTATAAGCAGCTCAGGCACAACACTACACACACACACACACACACGCGCGCGCGCGCGCGCGCGCCGCACTCACGCACACGCACACAAAACACACACACACACACACGCACACACACACAACACACACATTTGACATTTTTCAGCATGAAAAGCCTTTTGTGTTTCGATCTCAGCTGAGGGGGGGGGGGAGGGGGGGGGGGGGATTTTGGTTTTCTACATGTTCTTGTTCTGTGCCCCATGCACGACTGCAACGAGCTAGAAACATTCTGCCATTGAACCGTTCTATGACATAAATTCATTGGTGTTCTTTTGACAACTATTTCTTTGAAGAAGTTAGAATTGTGAAGTTCTGCATCATTTGAACTAGGGTGCTTTATCAAAGATAGATAGTAAACTAGTTATAAATCGTCTAACCTCTCTCTCTCTCTCTCTCTCTCGTCTCTCTCTCTCCTCTCTCTCCTCTCTGTGTGTTGTGTGTGTGTGTGTGGTGTTGTGTGTGTGTGTGTGTTGTGTGTGAATGTATGTATGTGAGAGAGAGAGATAGAGAGAGATAGAGAGAGAGAGTGTGTTGTGTGTGTGTGTGTGTGTGTGGTGTGTGTGTGTGGTGTGTGTTTTAGCGGATTAGCTGTTGCTGTTGCTGTTTCCTATAGAGTTGAAAGTATCATCACACCATACCATACACCAGTACATAGAAAAAAAACCCAGACGCTCTGTATCGAATCGTGGATCATACTAACGATTCGCATTAGAGAATGTCCCTCAGTAATGGAACCCACAGATCTACTGGTGCGTGAGAGTCAAAGGAGAAGGAAAGAGGAGTGGAGATGGGGAGATTGGGGGAGGGGGGGGGGGGGGGGGGGAGAAAAAAAAAATAGAAAAGGTGGAAAAAAAATAAAGGAGGATGAAGGCCCCACTCAGAAAAAAAGGAAAAAAGAAAACGGTTGTAACAGGGAGGTTTGGAGGACAACAAAATAAAGAAAGAAAAAAAGAAACAAAACAAACAAACAAGAAAAAAGAAAAAAAAAAAAAAAAAAAAAGAAAAAGAAAAAAAAATCGGTCCTAAACCCAGTAGTTATGCGAATCATCACAATGTGTCTTTGAGAACGAAAGTATAGAGGATCGACAATACCAGCGGGTATTTTGGTCATAATTCCAATTAACTCCTCTAATAACTTGGGCGTTGAGACAATAACACAATGCAATTCATATAAAAAGGAGTTATGCACAAACTCGAAGCAACAAAGCATGTTTGTGAATTCTTTTCGTAACTCTAAAAAAAAGTATCAACAGGACTTTTTGTTTAGAGGTTACACCTCGAAATATTTTTCACAGGTTTTAAGGTATGTAAACACAAGGGTGCGAGCAATAATAACCCGTATTTTTCCAGTCAATAATGGTTTACCGATTGTTGTATACGTTTAAAAGTTTACTCGTCAAGGGAAACAATTCAATAATGTCCAACATTCAGTGAGTTCATTCGCTTTTCTTACTGTCGTGTTTGTGTCCGAATCGGCTTCTTTAAAGACTGCATTTTCGCACACTGAGAAGTTGCTCCTTCCTTTGAACCAAAACAGATGAGAGTAGTTCTGTTCCAGAGTTTATTACCCCAACTTGTGAGTGGTCGTTGGCACAGCTCTAATTGTCCAACTTGGCGGAGAATGACACAGAGAGGTTTCTTATCGCCCTTACTGTGGGCTGCTGAGTAGTGACTTCGAGAGAATCTGTAACCGCTGTTTTGTCCCAACAGTTTGTTGTGTCCCCCCCCCCCCCCCCCCCCCAGCCCCCCCCCCTTCACCCCTGTCATTCTCAGCTCAAAACGATAGCTATTTCAAACCAGCGTGTCACACAATTATCCTCCTGCTGCCCTAACTGTATGTCAAGGTGGAGACTGAACACAAGATCGCCTCCTGTTACACCCATGATTCACCTCAGCATCCGTGCTGCCTTGTCTGGTTTCATTCCTACTCGAGGGATAACTTCCAGCCCTCATTTACTTCGTGAGACTACAAAAAAATTATATTAATCTGTGTAAAAAGTGATACGTCTGCACGACCTTACTGACATTGAGGAATTTATTGTTTTTTTTTTCCTCGGTTCTTGTCTTTGCAGACAAACTGCAAGGACAAAAGTATTCGTTGTTTCTTTTTGTCACAACTGTGGGCCAAGAAAACATTGTCATGATTTAGCTGGTCTGAATCAGACATGAATAGTTCATTCCAGAAAAATCATGGAGACTTTACAATTTATATAGACTGGTTGTTGGTCCAAATCCAGTAGTTCTTTCAAGTACAGCAGTGTTAAGTGAGAATGAAAACGAGAGTCAAGAAATGACACAAATGCAATATTTTGCACCACAATCAAATAAACTCCGGTGAGACCGAGGTGAACAACAATACCATATGATACCATACCATACCAAATCACACCTATGACACCATACCATACCAAATCACACCATATCAAGCACTACAATGTAATACAACACAATGCATTGAAAGTTGATGATACGTGAGAGTGGAAATCAAACGCTCATTTTTTTTTTCTGTCACGTTCTGTTTATTTGCCACACATTGCAGTTCACAGTGTACATCAGCTGCAGTGCTTACATGTAGCTGGTTTACGTTAGTTTGGTTAAACTTCAAAGAAGCGAACGTAAAGGCCGAAGCATGAACTTTCAGCGAAGCGTGCTAAATAGTCGCAAACATCAAAGGATGGTCCAAAGATAAACTCATACAAAACGTAATATTTTACCTTGTAAAAAATATGTATCATATCAATAAAGCGTAATGTACAGAGACCATTTCTTCTGGAAAATGATGTTATTGCGTTTTGGACAAGGAGTCTTCGTTGTCTCTTTTTTTATGTGTTGTGTGTGTTGTGTGTGTGTGTGTGTGTGTGTGTGTGTGTGTGTGTGTGTGTGTGTGTATGTGTGTGTGTGTGTGTGGTGTGTGTGCGTATGTGTACGTATTGTGGTGGTGTGTGTGGTGTGTGTGTGTGTGTGTGTGTGTTGTGTGTGTGTGCGCGCGCGCGATGTGTATATGTGTGTGCGTGCGTGCGTGCGCGCGCGTGTGTGTGAGTGCGTGCTTGTGTGCGCTTCAACTGCACTTCATTAAAAATCGAAATCAGATACTCGTATACACTAAATTCTATCATATCTACAGCAACATCTTTGCCGCTCACATTTAATATATTGCAGGGTATTTATGAAACCTGTCAGTATTAAAACAGGTTTCTTTCACATAAAAAAGCAGATAAGAAAGCTAATCATCGCCGGATGATCTACGAGCAAGATATTTTATAGCAAAAGTCCATGTAAGTGTGAAAAAAAGGATGGAGCGGGGGAAGGGGGGGTACTTCACAGTTTTACTTAAAAGTCACACGATGAATGCAGTGCTACTAGGAGTCATAAAAGAAACTTATACATACTCTTCCACAGATAATGTTCTATCACTCCACTTGCCCCAGAAAAATTCCTCTGATTAAACTTAGTATTCTCATTTTCTTTCGTCCTTTTTTTCTCTCTAAAAAGTTCCACGAGATGACACTGAAGGTGGTCTGAAGACAAACAGCTACAGCTTTTTGCATGCTCTTAGACTGTGGCAGTGAGACCACCGCGTCGAGTGAAAGGAAATCTGAACTCATGATGCAATAATGACTCGCCGGTGACCCCAAACGAATGCTTCTTACGACACAAAATCGCTTCGCAGAAATGACGACACTGAGCACACAGAGCAAGCAAGGAACACATCCTAGGCGGTACAGGCGTGTAATTATTTGGTCAGGGGAGTAAGAGTTACCCCTACTTGTTCGTTATTTACGTCCGGCTGTAGAGTCATAGGGACTACTCTGAAACCAGCGAGGCGTCTTTAGTGGTGTTGAAACTGAAACAACCTTACAGTAAAAAAAAAAAAAAAAAAAAAAAAAGTAATGTTTTCTCTTTGCCACGATGTCTTGAAAGCCTCCAGGATGTGGCATTACAGAC
>JADBJO010024546.1:15000-25033 GCA_016801955.1 Conus betulinus
TGTTAAATGCAATTCGAAGAGAGAGATGAAATTAACAAGTGAGCACGCACACACACACACACACACACACACACACACACACACACACACACACACCACACACACACACACACACACAGTGGCTGACTTGGAAAGTTGAAGGACGTCAGGTCCTGCACATTTTGCGTATTGAACACTCTGCTCCAGTCGGGATAGCGACTGGCCCATCCTGTGTTCACCAGAACTACAGCTTTGTCTGGAATCTTGCCATGCGCGTCTTCCCACGCCTGAAAATCGAAAACAGAGAGAATGATGGAATGATGGAAAGAAAGAAAGCAAAAGAATAAAAGAATTAAAGAAAAGAAAGGCAAGATAGATAGATAGATAGATAGATAGATAGATAGATAGATAGATAGATAGATATAGATATAGATATAATATAGTTATATGAATTTTTTTCCTTTCTCAATTTCAAATCTTTGCCAAGTCATTATAATAATGATGGAAGAATTGCTAACCTGCACTTGTTTTTCCCCCCACTACTTAATTGTTCCGCATTATATTGTTTGGTCAATCAGTGGGTGATTGCATCTCTTACGAGATCCATGGAAAGGTTGCTCTGCACAATTCTTAGCCGCTGACAATGCTTGGGTTATTGAACAGCAGAGCTGACCACTCAGACTGTTCCATATCTTTTGATCTCCCTTGCATCCTTAAGTGGATCCTCAAGCTTAGGCTTAAGATTGTCCCTTACATTTTATACTGTTTGCGTAATGTTTCTAGTTTTCAACAACTTTTTTTCCTCTCCACACTTTCGTTTTGTTTAATACCATTACCTTTCGCTGGCTACTTTGGGGGCTGCTGTTGGATTCTTTTTTTCGAACCCTTGGCGGTCGCAACACCACAGAATTATGGACTGTGGTGTGTCTCTATCTGACGCCAAGAGGACAGACTTGATAGCCGTGTCTTCCTGACGAGTCCGATCCAGCGGACGAAAGAGCTCAGAGCAGGCGGTACATAAGAGAACAGGCGAGGTTTCGGAGCAGGCGATACATATAATCTGTCTTCGAGAGAGAGAGAGCAGGCGAGAGCTCAGAGCAGGCGGTACATAAGGGAACAGGCGAGGTTTCGGAGGCAGGCGATACATATATAAATCTGTCTTCGAGAGAGAGAGCAGGCGATACATATAGATATGTCTTCGAGAGCGATTGTGATAGTTTCCTCATGCAGCTGGTGAAGGGTTTTAATATTCATGATATACATTTTCCCAATTTACTTCATCTTCCAAATTTTTTTCCCCTCTCAATTTCAATCTTTGCCAAGTCATTATTATTATAATAATGATGGAAGAAGTGCTAACCTGCACTTGTTTTCCCCCACTGCTTAATTGTTAAGCATTATATATATAATGCTGAACAATTATGTATATATATATGTGTGTGTGTGTGAGAAAGAAAAATGAGAATGACAAATCAGGAAGATAGATTTCAGATAAATCCTTCGCCAGCAAGATATGGGAACCATTGTAATTCATCCTAGCACACAACCATAGGAAATCCTCAGCTCCGGGGGTCTTTCGTCCGCTGAGCGGAGAGAGAGAGAGACATCTACTTGAATGTCAATGGCGAAGTGTGTCCGACTCCTTTCAAATCCCGACACGGTTTTACTATATAAGCTGGCATTGAAACGAGACTAATAGCAAAGTCCTCGCATAGGAAGGATTCGCTCTTGCCTAGTAAGCCAGTGAGTCACAACGCCAGCTTTGGAAATCAGACCAAACTAATCTTAACTAAATTTCAGCGAACCGCCCAGAGAAACGTGGACAAACGAGTCACAAGACAAAACACAACGCGTTTCGATCTCTTAGGTCTTCTTCAGGTGAAACAAAAACAAATGAAATAACGAAAATGCACTTAGCTTTGATCTCTGAAGTGATGTCCACGTTTTCTCTGGGCGGTTCGCTGACATTTTATTTAAGATTTGTTTAGATTTCCGCCTGCAGTCGTCTCACTTTGCAATCAGACCAAACTGTGGGTTGCATAACCAACAACAAAGACTACAGGCAGCGATGATGGGACAAAGACAATGACGCAAACAGACAGGCGATGGACAGAGAGACAGACAGACAGACAGATCGCGCTTAGATATTACACACACACATACAGACTCGGACACACACACGCCCACACGCACGCACGCAAGCACGTACACACACACACACACACACACACACACACACACACACACACACACACACACAGAGATGCAAACAGACAGAGGATTTATACCTGACTTCCGATGTCACTTCGATTTTTTTTTGGTTTCATATCATTTTTTATCCTTTAAATCATGGATGTTATACAGCATGTCACACGCACACACACGCACACGCACACACACACACAAACACACACGCGCGCGCGCACAGACAGAGAGAGAGAGAGAGAGAGAGAGAGAAGAGAGAGAGAGAGCAAAAAGCAACACCATAAAATCAACACCACCTCACCTTCAGATCATCCACTGTGGCGCTGTACACGGGGTTGCCCTTCACCTTCTCTCTGACGTCCACCATCACACCCGGACCCACCAGCCTGTCGGCCGGGATCTGATGCATGCGCCCACCCTCCTTCGGTCCTCCTCAGGTGGGATGGAGCGTCCATGTGGGTACCCGTGTGTTTCCGCTATCTCGAACTCGTTGTTTTCAAGCCTTGGCAACAATAAGGCACACAGCAGGTACTGTGAACTCGGTTAGGGGACAAAGTTCATATGAAGACACAGCCCCCAAAACAGAAACCTTAGAAGAACAAACAGACGGAGAAAAAAAGAAAGACACAGAAAAGCTGGGAGACAAAGGAGGGGAACAGAAACTGCAGAGACATTGGGGTAAAGAGCAACCGAGATTAAAGGTGAAGTTAACCAACGCCTAATGAAGTCGAAAGTTTCCTGCTGTACACTCTCATTTAGATTTAAAAGAGATAGTCAGACAGACAGACAGACAGATAAATCATGACCTATTTAAGACTGAATGTACCGAAGTTTTCATCTTTAGGTCCTAAAAGAACATCGTTTGTCATTTTAAATATACAGGGCATTTTTCAAATGTATCGGTCTACAGTCAGATTGTTCAGTTTCGTGTTGTTCACAGCATAGAAGACTGCAGGTAGGGGGCAGGAGGGGGCATACCAGGGCCAGAATTTAGCACAGAGAGCGGGTCAGAAAGCGAACCTTTAGCTGAACCAGATAGATGAACCAGTCATGTTTCTCAGTTGATCGAGTGAAAAATCTCCGATGTAAGAAGATACTTTAGACTGCTGAAGAAGTATCAAAAGTTTTAGCAGATGGTGAAGTACTTCAGCAGAATAAGAACAAAATCGAAGTGGAAATAATCGTTTGCGGACAATCCAAATTTTGAAAACAGAGACTAAAACGGAATAAGTCACACGACCTGTGACCTTTTACGATTCCTAACACCAACGTCATTTATTAGGTCAGCTGAGCTGTGAACCTCACAAATAGACCTGGTCTCTACCACACAGCGATGAAGTTCAGTGACACATTCAACACCGAAATGAACGTTATCACGAGAACATTGATTTCGAGGAAGCATTTGACCAGCTCTGGCTTGAAGGTTTGTGAAAGGTCATGAAGAACTGTGATTTAAACAGCAGCCTCAGCCAGTTATAGCAGCACTCTACAAAAGGCAAACAGCGCAGTTTTCTTACGTAAAAAACCTCGGGGACTTCTTCCAAACAACCTTGGGAGTTTTGCCAAGGCTTTCTTGTCTCTCTCATTCTTTTCCACATCTGTCTCGAGAATATGAAACAGAATAGTTATATTTCTGGACTTTTATACTATTGCGTTCGGTGGGGAACTCTGTGTGTGTGTGTGTGTGTGTGTGTGTGTGTGTGTGTGTGTGTGTGTGTGCGTGCGTGCGTGCGTGCGTGTGTGTGTTTGTGTGTGTGTGTGTGTGTGTGTGTGTGTGTGTGTGTGTGTGTGTGTGTGTGTGTGTGCAATTTGCGTCCTTCTGAGATCAACCAATAGGAAAATCACCACTGGGACTAAAGAAAATATTCAGCGCATGCGGAAAAATAAAGCCGGCTCGGGGGTAAAAAAAATCTCGATTATCATTTCTAGATACGCTTCTGCTGAATAGACAGACACCAGATAAAGTGGACAATGGAGACGAGAGAGAGAGAGAGAGAGAGAGAGAGAGAGAGAGAGAGAGAGAGAGAGAGAGAGAGAGAGAGAGAGAGAGAGAGAGAGAGAGAGAGAGAGAGAGAGAGACTCTTCTTTTATTTCAAAGGTGACGAATTAAGTGGAATGGATGGGGCTCTCAATATTGCCTTGTTTATCTTATCTACCTTAAAGATGTCAGTGGTTTAGCTATTACGTTATGAACCTGTCAGGCATCAGAAATCTTTCCTAGATTATTTTCATTTCTATTTTATTAATCTTAAATTCTAGCTGCATCCGGATTTCTTGAAAAAGAGATCGTGTATTGTTTCCCGGGCAGCCGATGAGTTGAGAAGTGGTCACCGCGATTGAAACAACTTCGGTGTGAGGACACCTGCTGGAGAGAGTTATCCTAGAACTGTCCTGTCTGTCGTGCCACTGTAAACTATGGGATCAATGGACATAATGGTTGGTAACCTGGATCATCAGCAAACTGTAATGCTAGGTTGCCGATGTTGAAAATCTTTCCGTTATTTGTTTTCATTTCAGTCTTTTTGAAATCCATTGACGATTTCACAAACATATTTGAAAAAAAAAAAGATGACAGCGACTTCCGATGCAACCTTCCTGCCTTATGTGAATGTTTGGCAGTATTAAAGAAAGAAGGGGGAAAAAAAAAGATAAAGTGAAAAAAAAATGAGAGAAAAGATAAAAAGAAATCAGTCTATTGTTGCTCTAAAGTCAAATGAAATTTCAAGCCTGTTTTTTTGAGCTGGTCTACCTTTGCTTCTGTCAACCCCAAAGTAGCACACTGACTGATCCGGGTGGGACGTGTTATGGACATAGAGGCTGAGGTTCAGCCGATTTCTTTGTTTTTGGAGAGGAAAGAGCTACCCGTTTTAAACGCCATATCTTCAGCTGGGAGATATTGATGGAAACTGCAGCAGTAACTTAGGGGAGGAAACCACTGGACTGTCATTGAAAAAAAAAAATTGAAGTGAAATTACCCAAGCTTTGGAATTTAGTTATTTGACATGCAGTACGTGCCCGAAGGAATGGACAACTGTACAGGGTCGGAATTTCATATATTTTCACTTCAGCAGTGTGTGGCCGAAAGTCTTAACAACTGTCCAAGTTAGGAATTTATTTATTTCACTGTAGTGGAGTGTGGCCCAAAGAGCCGACAGGTCATATGCATAGGCAGATAATGCATTGGCCTGAATTGAAGCCACCAGTGGTCAGTTCATTACATTGAGAAATGTTAATTGTAAACCGTGTCTTGATAACCTGTATTTTGAAGAAAACATTTTTTTTTTGTAGGATTACTCATTGTGAAGATCTAAAATCAAATGAATTTTTTTTTTTCAGTGTGAAGAGACGTACGTGTGTGTGTGTGTGTGTGTGTGTGTGTGTGTGTGTGTGTGTGTGTGTGTGTGTATCTGTCTGTCTGAAACAACTTGTGTGATTTGATGGTTGTCAATCCGTACTGAAGCGGCAGCTAAGAAGAAAAACACGTTATTAATCGTTCAAGGTTAGATACATTTCTGACATCACACACAACCTTACCATTCAAAGTTAACGCTACTGAAAAAACCATTCAAGGTTAGATGCATCTCCGACATCCCACATAGCCTTACCATTCAAAGTTAACGTCGATGGAAAACCATTTCAGGTTACGTACGCATACGACATCGAACGTAGCCTTCCAGTTAACGTTACTGGGAAACCGTTCTTGGTCAGGTACACATCTGACATCGCACGCAGCCGACCAGTTAATGATATTGGGGAAACCACTCTATAAGTGACATCACTAGTCAGCAGCGGCAACAACCGCCTCATGCTTATGACCTGTAATAAGCTGATGCTGAAACTGAATATAGAAATGAGCAATCATTAGAACGAATATACTTTCACAGGGCTCGCAGATCAAAGATCAGTAAACATAGAAATGAAAAAAAACAATGGTTCATACCACACATTATTGTAAAGAGGGGCGTGTCCGCGAGTGAGGATGCTGAAATTGTATCTGGGGTTGACGGGCCATGTGATGCTCTCCCCTTCTTTCAGCTGATGCGTCAGATCGATCACCGTGAAACCGTGGCATGATGACGTCACAGTCAGCAACAACGTCAGGACCCTCGGCAGGGGAGAAGGTTTGCTTCTTTCGTCATCTGGAAAGCAGGGATATTTGCGAGTAAATGTAGTACACTCACTCTTACGCGCGCGTGCACACACACACACACACACACACACACACACACACACACACACACACACAATACATACATATACACGTGTGTATGTGTGTGTGTGTGTGTGTGTGTGTGTGTGTGTGTGTGTGTGTGTGTGTGTGCGTGCGTGCGTGCGTGCGAGCGTGCGTGCGTGCGTGCGTGCGAGCGTGCGTGCGAGCGTGCGTGCGTGCGTGCGTGTGTGTGTGTGTGTGTTGAATACGCGCGTGCACACACACACACACACACACACACACAATCAAATCATATTGTTTACAGACGACGAGGGGCCATAGCAAACAGTGTGTTATGTCATCTAAGTGAATACTTTACGCAGTTTATTCTAAACGAACGTTGAGTCGTTAGATCAGACTGTCTTTTAACAGGCGAAATAAGTTTTCAGTTTTACTTCCATAAAATCTAGGATCAGATGAAAAATGTTTTATAAGTTTTAAATTTAACTTCCATAAAATCTAGGATCAGATGAAAAATGTTTATCTCTTTCAGGAACTCGGGGAAAAATGACTTCTATGATAATGGTGTTCATGTTGTTTGCTATAAACTATGTATGTCTGACATCATGCACGTCCCAGAAGTCTGAGAAACATTTTTTTTTAGTAAGTAGAATATCATATTGAATGCACCACGGGGGCTCTTCACATTTCAACAGATACGAGTTGGATGAGAAAATAGCCCTCGTGTAATTGCGAGCAAAACTGTTTCTTCTTTACGGCCAGCAATGGCCGATGGTACATTCTCATTAAGGTTTGGAGGGATTTGAAACTATCTGCTATCCGTCTATGCGTTTCAGTCCTCTTGCCAGAGGTCTTTGGCGTAAGTCCAAACACTGATTTTCAGATCGTTAGGAGGGATAGAAAATCCACCATTTTCAAAAATTTATTAAAGGCGTTCTTGGCAAGTTCATCGACCTCATTGTCTCGATGCGTACATGACCGGAAAGCCAATAAATACCAAGTTGCCACCATCAGATTTCGGGTGTGCTGCTGTCACACAACGGTCTCTACATCCACGTTCGCATGCACAGACAATCATACGCCCTGCACACACCCAAATATCTGACTCTCTTTCTTTCAATAAATGCAAATCAAAATATCATTTAAAATTCTTCCCAGAAAAAAAAAGAAAATAATTTCCCCCCCTTTTTTGTGCCCCTTACTTTTGGCGCGCACGGATCTTCATCTTAATTTTTTCTTTGTCCAATACATATACATATTATTCATTAGACATTAGCAAACATTTCTCTCTCTCTCTCTCTCTCGCTTCCTCTCTCTCTCTCTCTCTCTCTCTCTCTCTGTGGGTCACGTAAACGTTGACCCCCTCCCCACCCCCCTTACACACACAAATTACTATGGGTTTAGATACGACAAGTCTAATTTTTTTTTTTTAAGGAAAATCAAAAACATCTCTGGCGGCGGACACCACATCAAGGGCCGAGAAGGCGACGTCGGGTATTAAAACTTGGGCGTCAAGGGCCGAGAAGGCAACGTCGGGTATTAAAACTTGGACGTCAAGGGCCGAGAAGGCGACGTCAAGTATTAAAACTTGGACGTCAAGGGCCGAGAAGGCGACGTCGGGTATTAAAACTTGGGCGTCAAGGGCCGAGAAGGCGACGTCGGGTATTAAAACTTGGACGTCAAGGGCCGAGAAGGCGACGTCGGGTATTAAAACTTGGGCGTCAAGGGCCGAGAAGGGGACGTCGGGTATTAAAACTTGGGGCGTCAAGGGCCGAGTGGGTAGGGTATTAAAACTTGGGCGTCAAGGACCGAGAAGGGGTTGACTACTGCAGGGTGCTCGTCCTAGAAAGACAAGACACCTAGATTAGTCAAATGAATCCATACTTACGTTATAGTCGATCATAGAACCCACATCCTGCCTATTGAGTGTGTGAACAGGGTAGAATCTGGAAATGATACCAACCAGGAGCAGAAAGAAATTTAGAATTGTAAGATCATGCGAAAAAAAAAAATCTTGTATTCAAAGCTATGGACATTTGTTCACATATCTCATACTCACCCTAGAATCAACGATACTTTTTTTTAAAAATAACCTTTTCTTCTCTGTCCTTCCTTCTCGTCTCCTGCCTCTGCCAAAAGTGCCGGACAACCTCCTTTTTTTTACCACGACCCAAAAGTAAGATGAGGGCTCAGGATGCTTCAGGATACGGTCAGCAATGGCCTCCAAAGCAGACAGAAAGTCGACGAGACTAAAAGAAGGTCTATGTTTTGATTTAGAGGCCGTTTACAGTGCCAGAACCTGTGAGTTTAGTAGTATAGTATAGATGGAATGTGTTGCGAACATTTCTGATACAGCGAACTGTTGAGTTGCACGCACGCACGCACACACACACACACACACACAAACACGCAGTCATGCGTGCGCATGCGCGCACGCCCTCCGGCCCCCCTCTCCAAACGCAGGCACACACTTCTCCACACCTTCACTCACTCACTTTTTCACACTGGCATACACGACGACAGACAGATAAACACACACACACACAGACACCACACACACACACACTCACACACACGCACGCACACATACACACACGCAGATGCATACACAAACGCAGGCATGAGTGTTTACGACTGCAGGCGCTCGCGCAGAGAGAGAGAGAGAGAGAGAAAGGGGAGAGAGAGAGAGAGAGAGAGAGAGAGAGAGAAGCTCTCCTGCGTGCACACATGATTCCAGTTTCCTTTAAGTTGTCAAGGCGTGCGGACTACTTGCCCTCTACACACCACACCACCACCACCACACCACACCTGCAAAGTCTTGATGTAGGCCCTACACCACAGTGCCCCTGTGCTCTGCCAACACACACGCACACTGGTGTTATTGCCACGACTGTAGACCTCTTGAGTGCCGAAAGCCGATAACGTGGGGAACATACACAATGGTATTGTGAAATACTTCAAAGTCACCACCACAATGCGGGTGAAGAAAGTTATAACGGGAAAACAAGTGCAGGTTAACAATTTTTTTCCATCATTATAGTTATAATTTGGCAAAGATTTGAAATTGAGAGAGAGAGAGAGAGAGAAAAAAATGAAGTAAATGGATAAATGTATATGATAAATATGAAAACCCTTCACTAGCTGTATGAGGAAACTATCGCAATCCCTCTCGAAGACAGATCTATATTTATCATGTGCTCCGAGGGCCTTTCGTCCGCTGGATCGACTCATCAGGGAGACACAGCTGATTGTGTCTGTGCTCTTGGCGTCAGATAGAGAGACACCACAGTCCATAATTCTGTGGTGTTTCCGACCGCCAAGGGTTCGAAAAAGAATCCAACAGCACCACCAAAGCAGCCAGCGAAAGGTAGTAGAATTAAACAAAACGAAAGTGTGGAGAGGAAAAAAAGTTGTTGAAAACTAAAAATATTACGCAAACAGTATAAAATGTAATGGACAATCTTTGAGCCTATGCTTGAGGATCCATTTAAGGATGCAAGGGAGATCAAAAGATACGGAACAGTCTGAGTGGTCAGCTCTGCTGTTCAATAACCCAAGCATTATCAGCGGCTAAGAATTGTGCAAAAAACCCTTCACTAGCTGTATGAGGAAACTATCACAATCCCTCTCGAAGACAGATCTATATTTATCGTGTGCTCCAAGGCCTTATCGTGTGCT
>JADBJO010024547.1:0-25031 GCA_016801955.1 Conus betulinus
TTATCAATACTGATGTTCACAGATAACCTATGTCTATACAGGTGTTCACATATGGTGTATATCAATACTGATGTTAACAGATGACCTATATCTATACAGATGTTTACATATGGTGTAGATCAATGCTTATTTCACAAATGTCCTATATCTGTGCAGATGTTCACATATGTTGTATAACAATACTGATGTTCACAGATGACCTATGACATTGACAGTTGTTTACAGATGGTCTGTTAATAATGATGTTCACAAATGGGACTATGTCCATGTTTATTGTTAGACCTTCACAGATGGCCTGTGCCAAAGACATGAGTTCACAGATGACCTATGCCAATGCCAATGTTTACAGATGATTCTTGTCAATGTCATCTATCACAGATGGTCTGTGTCAATGCTGATGTTCACCGACAACCTATCTTAATGTTGGATGTTTACAGATGGCCTTTGTCAATGTAAGATTTTCATAGACGACATATGTCAATGTTATATGTTCACAGAAGACTTATGTCAATGTCAGATGTTCACAGATGACCTATGTTAATATTAGATAATTACAAACAGTCACATATGGCTTATGTCAATGTCAGATGTTTACAGATACCCTGTGTTAATGACAGATGGCCAATGTTAACACCAGAAGTTTGCAGATTTTTAAATATTCTGGTGATGAAAACTCTTCCAACAGGTTTGTAATCTTGTGATGACTTACATGATCTGAAGATAAAAGCTTGAAGTCTTCAGAAGGGTTTGTGATGACATAACGTTTGGAAGACAGATTTTTGGCAGTTCCACTGGTGTCTCGGAATCGATACAGACCAAAACACAGAATGCCGTAAGTCCGTAATGCATAGACAAAAAGGTCACCATACTTGCCTCCCTCCTGGAAAAAAAAAAAAAAAAACAAAGTGAGGAGAAGGCAAAAGCATTAAGACAAATCAAATGCAGGACTCCACTCAAATTAAAAAAAAAAATTGTCTTATAGCAAGTCATTTCTCTATAAAAAAAAACCTTTATCTTATGCATTGTTTTGAACAATATGGAGCTTGACCTCATCCTGCCAGCTAATTTGTTCAGACGTTTACATCATGCAGAAGTACACACACACACATCAACACAAACACTCCCACTGCACACATGTAAAATCTAGAAAAAAAAAAAACAAACAAAAGCAGAAAACAAACCAAAACAAAAAACCAGAATGCCATACCCCAAACTGGCTGAGTGGTCCTTCTAACAGAGAAAGCTGAGCAACACGACATCGATCCCGATTGGCCAGAACAGCAGGTGTGCAGTAACCTCCCCTCATTCCAGCGCCCTCCGCCAAGATTTGCTCTAGTTCAGGCGTGGCGCCACCGGTGATGAGAGTGCGGATCAGTGTCAAGGCATTGTCGTTGAAGTAGCTCTGCCATGAAAGGAGGTAGCATCAGGGTCAACAGCGCCACAGACTAACTCACAATGGCTTTTCACAGAAGCAAAAGCAGCAACTGTCCATGCTGGTAGCAATTAAACCTTTCGGCTACCAACTATCTTAAGCAAAATATTCCCTAACACGGTAAATTCCGTCAGCTTTGTGATATACCACTCATTTTGATCAAAATGTTTCTAAAAACAACCACATTCACTCAACCTTGAAACTACTATTATTTGGTAGTGTCAGTAAATATTATGCAAGGTTTGTGGGGGGGGGGGGGGGATCAGCTTTATCTGTGAACCATTTTGAAAATGACAACAATCACTGCAGTCTTTTTTTTTTTTTTTTCTGTCCTATCTTTTGTGCCATCTCAGCGGCACTGCACCCATGCCATACATTCCGACACCCCATCCACAGCCACTGCCCGGTCAGTCCTGCCGCAGAATCGGCAAGGCAATCCACAGGGAGCAGTCCATGTCAAGAGGCAACCCACCAGAGCACTGCTGCTGAGTCACTTCGGTGGTGTTCAGTGGCGCCTGTTCTAATCCAACATACGCAGACACCACCTACTAAGCCCCCTACTGACGGCAGTAACTGCTTAGTTGCGGAGCCGGGGTGAGTGAGCTCCCCCTCCGGAGGGCACCACCACGTCCGTCCAGCTGCAGCCCCCATGAACTCACCAATACCGGTGACCCCAAAGTAACTAACCAAGGCCACAGACATGGAGAGGACATCGAAACTGAGATCACCATGAGAGCAGGGCATGAAGGGCCACAGAATTTGAGACTTTTTTTTTTATGCTGACCCATGAGAATGAGGATGATTAACTTTCTTCAGTTCTTTCCCTTGGACTTTGATCACTGGTGATCATGGTTCTCTTCCCAGAATTATGGTATTTAAAACAACATTTTTGTTATCCGAAGCGATATATATCAAAAAAATCACCTAAAAAACCCCTAAATAGACACATTCATCACAAAAATATTATTATTTCAGAAATAATGCCCAGAAAGTCATGAAACAAAGAACGTCCGTCATGTGCTTTCCTTTCCGACGCCATCTTGAATTCACAAGTTTGCTGCAGCACTCACTCATCAAGTTTTTCCAGCA
Organism: Conus betulinus; assembly: GCA_016801955.1. NCBI lineage: Eukaryota > Metazoa > Mollusca > Gastropoda > Neogastropoda > Conidae > Conus > Conus betulinus. The sequence continues at coordinate 2,522 of JADBJO010024547.1, forward strand.
ATATGAATTCCATCGACTCTTTCTCGGAAAGCGAAGCCTTTGATAGCTCAGATGAGGAGACCCGGGAGCTAGAGGACGTTAACTCGGACACTGATCATGATGAAGAACCTGACCTCCCACCACCAGTTGAAGTGCGTAGCAGACGACGCCAAATGTGAGTGCTTGTTTACTAGTCTTCGATGTCAGTTAACTAAAAATATCACTGCTGTGAGGGCAAATGATACAAACTGGTTACTGAAACTTCTTTTTTGACATATGTCTGCTGTGTCTCATTCATCATCACTGGACTACAAATGATATGTAAGCATAGAGTTTTGCTTTGACACACTTGGCTGTCTGACCCACTTTTGGCTAGCAGTCTATAACATGCTTCGCTGCAGGAATTTATATGATTTTACCAGTCTCACTAGGGGACTAGTGGGTTGTGTCCTGCATACATTGGATTAGAACAAGCAGCAGAGATCACTACCATAGTGACTCAGCAGCAGTGCAGTCTCCTCTGGTAGGCTACTTCATGATTGACTCTCCCTGTGGGTTGCTGCTGCTAGGTCTGCAATAGAACAAGTGGTGTGACTGTGGATGGAGAGCTAGGATGCGCAGAGTGGACACAGTGCGACTAAAGTGCCACAGCAGATGGGACAGCAATTTCGAAGGAGAAAAAAAGAAAGGAAACAGAGGTGTACTCACTGTGCTCATGAGGGAGTCCAGCACACTGACAGCAAAAGCAGTGCCACAGGCAAATGGCTGCGTCATGTACAGTTCAGTCTCTGGGTCATCGTCGTCATCCTGATCCAGAAACTGCACGTTGGAGTCGTTGGCTGAAGCACACATAAAATGATTGTGTACTGTACATTTCCTCCTGTGAATGAGTCGGTGGAAATCATGATGCTATCATATGCTATGCTACACATGTATACTATCCACTTCATCCTGCGAATCAATCACAGGAAACAACAATACTACCATACACCATGCCACCCTTAACTTGTATACCACACACTTCATGCTATGAATTAGTCATCTGACAAAACAATCCTATCATACACTTTGCCACACTTCTGGAATAATTTACTGACAAATAATTACACTGACTGGATACTGAGTCAAAATGAATTGAAGCCTCAATCATCAACAGCTATGGGCATGCCGAGTTTTCAACCCTCTCTTCTCCTTTCCTTTCTCAGCTAGAGCCCCAACGTTCATCACTAGTGGTGACATATTTGTGTTTGCAACTATTTTTTCCAAATCCACCATTAATGTTACCGCAGTACGACTTTGGAAATCAGGTTTAACATGGAACCAGAGTGAATGCATTTTATTTACATGTCATACATCTCACACACACACTATGGCCAACTCTTCTCTGAAAAACAGAGATTTAACATGCATGCAAGATTTTCTATGCCAGTGTTCACACATGGGACCTTGGCTTAAAGCCTCATCAGAAGGTTTAGATTTTTGTTATTGTATTAAACGCTTCGAATAAAACTGTAAACCAATGTCCTGAGTATGAACACACCACTTGCGTTTTTGTCCAAAAGTAAAGGTAGTGATCGACAGCTATAGAAGTACTGCATACTGCATCTTCCATACCTAGTTCTGTGATGAGGGGGATGTTGCAGCCTGACGGAGAATCTCGCCGATTCATGGCAACGTTGCTGCCCATGGAGAATCCAGGAGGCATGAACGCTGGAACACATCAGATCAACCTTAACGATCACACCACTGATCAGGTGTCCCATAGTGACTTTTATCATGAGGCATTAATACTGAAACACATCAGATCAACTTTAACGATCACACACCACTGATCAGGTGTTCATAGTGACTTTTATCATAAGGCATGAACACTGGAACATATCAGATCAACCTTCATCACATGACTTATGAGGTGCCTCACACCGTCTTTTATCTGAGGACACATGAGTCTTGAAATACCTTTACCTTCACAGTCACACAACGAATCAAGTGTCCCATACTGACTTTTATCAGAAAGTATGAACACTGAAAAGTATGTAAAGAGTTAGCTCCCTGCTCTGAATCTGTAATCTTTTTATGGGAATCCTGATATATGGTGTTGTTCCATGCCTAGTAGGGGTAGGGTATTTGTTAGGACACGTAAGTGTGAAGAAAACATACATTCTATCACTTGTTTGGTGTAGCTGACAACAACATACTACTGGACCAATTTTCCTTCACACAGAAAGGGAAAGAGGAACGGTAAGGGGACAGATGGAGGGGACAAAAGGGAACCCTTACATCATGTTTTGTCACCTGCTTCTCCTGGGCAATGGCAGAAGAAAAGTGTCAGCATGATGAAGTGGTGTGGGTTTTTTTTCTGTTGGTTTGTGTCCTGCAGATCACCGCTGAAGATGCCAGTCCTTAACACACGTTAGTTTGTGTGGGCCTGTTTCTTTGTCTGTTACTGCAATATATTCATGTCAGTTTCAGAGTCACTAAGGTAGTGTATCTGCGAGCAGGCTAGTCCTTAGAGGCTAAACTGTATCTGCTGAGCCATGACACCACAGTGCACAGGATGCACAGCTTGATGGCTAAATACATACATTCTTCAAAGTGAATAAAGGGATGCATGAACAAGACTTAGCATTACCAAACATGCTGGTCAGGCCTTGAATATCTAGCTATCACTGTTAGCATTCCTACTACAGTTTATGCGCATGTGTATGCAAGTGCATGTGTGCGTTTGCTTGTGTGTATGACAACATATAGGTGCACATGCACATACATGTGCATATGTACACATGTGTGTGTGTGTGTGCGCGCTAGTGTATGAGTGTGTGTATGCATGCATGCACATATACATAGGAAATCACACAGCCAAAACGCTGAGCGCCCGCCAGCGCCCGGTAAAACAGCAACAATGGGCGCCGCCATGTTTCTCGTAGAAAAGGAAGTCTCGCGAGAACGTGACTTCCTTCTTCCTGTAGCCATTTACTTCCGTTTGCAAAAAAACCGCGAGTCGATACGTGCCGTGGTTCTCGAGTTTCGAATTTTTAAAGTTTTGAGGTCGAAATGCCGTTTTTTTCACCGTGGCTAACCTTGAGTTCTGCCGTTCTATAATGAGATTTAGTGATGGAGATACTGTGTTTTGTAGGATTTACGGCATAAGACTTAGTGAAAGTGCTGGGTAATGAAGCTTAGAGTGACCTAGATTTCGACTGGGATGAAGTTCCAGGTATGATGAACAACAATTCGGAAGAAAGTTCTGAAGAAGATTTTTTTTTTTTTCCCGAGTAAATGGCTCATGTGACATTCTTCAAACTTACGATATAGCAACATATATATTCGTAGGAATTTTTAAAATTATTTTCATTTCGTTATTTCCTTTCCTCTCTTTTAAATTAATTTTTTAATTGGGTAACCATGTTCAAATTACGGAGTTACTTACCTTGCCGACGGTTTTCGGTGTAACTAAGCTCAGATAAGTGCATACTGAAGAGGGGGCCGACACGATGACGCACATGTCACACAGGTTGATGTTGACAGCCGCAGATTGGCCCGGTTCAAGGGGGACCCCTGGTGTGGTACAATGTAAGGGTTTAGGAATGTGACAAACACCAAAGCATTATCACTACTTACCGACCAATTGTTCTGTTTTTTTAAATCAATGTATAAAGTTCTCGTTTGCATTTTTGTGGAAAAGAAACTTATATACAAGAGTGCTGATACAGGCGCAAACACACAGTGACAGCAGCACATAGTTTCATGTTGGCCATATGTCCTGAAGTCTCAAAATTATTCTTACCTGTTTTTGTAACCAATGATTTACCCAAGACAAGACAGACACGAGAATGTTTGTGAAACATGTCTGTTGTTTGTAATGTGTGAGGAAGACATATTGGCTGGAAATTCACTTGTGTTTTGTCTTGAAAATTACATCTGTGTTACTTTACACCTGGTAAGTTCATATTTCACCTCGTTTTCAGTAATACACAGCAGTCTGTTTAATTTTTCCAATTTCCTCAAGAATTATATTTCATCACACAGCACACTGTCACTCTTCCCATTCATCACACAGCACACTGTCACTCTTCCCATTCATCACACAGCACACTGTCACTCTTCCCATTCTTCACACAGTCACTCTTCCCATTCATCACACAGCATACTGTCATTCTTCCCATTCTTTTCTTCCCTCTCCCCCCATGCCCAAAGACAAGGTAACACTCAACCATAACCTTCAACACTGATCACCCACACTAGTCCCCCTACCGGCAGTATGGACAACTTGGGGAAGTTCTGCAAGGTCTTCCATTCTCTCTCTGCAGGTAGTCCAGGTTTCCCCACAATGACAGCATGCTTCAGCTCATGGTAGTGGAAGTTGCTGGCCCTGAGGGGCATGACCAGATTGCGGAGACCAATCAGAGGAGAGCTGGCATCAGCGAAGAGGCACACCACCACATGGTTGGACATCCCAGTCAGCATGGCTTGGTTGCGATCCTGCCATGAAAAAGAGTTTAACAATCCGATTACTTCCCTGAAGATAGAGTATGGGTGCCTTTATGGCAGGATAAAAAAAACAGTCATGCACACAAAACTCCAATCCCTTTGTTGGGTAGATGGGATTAATACTTGCCTGTCCATATAGTGAGTGTTCGGTGGAGTATCAGCCTGCGTACGCAGAAGAAGAAGACGACGACGATCCAATTACATCTTGTCTGTGTAATGGAGATGTCTTCAACACAAAAGGTGTAGATATGTGTTGGCTTTCTAAAGCTGAAGGTGTAGGAAGCTGACTGCATGTCAGTGTGCAAGGTGTTTTGTGTTTGGAGTGCATGGGTTGCAACTCTTACTCGTATCAGCATGAAAAGTAAACACGCTGGGTTGATACTCTACACACACACACACACACACACACACACACACACACACACACACACACACACACACACACACACATACAAATACACACACACACAAGCAAATGCTCATATACACACACACACTGTAATCTTTTGGCGCTACTGCAACAACAGCTGCCCTATGTGTGGACCAGTTCTGTGACTGCGCACCACAATCAGACACACAGTACATGGCAAGCTTCAGTTCTGATAACCAGCACCCATATCAGAACCCCAGCAACATGGCAGAGAGACATCACCATCCAAAAAGCAAGTGAGATTTCTGTGTACACACTCTTTCTGCAGTGAACGCCTGTCTTTGTGTTTGTGTGTGTGCTGTTTGTTCTACATCTTCACACCTCTTCCAGAGGTTCTGCTATTGTATTAATATTACTAGTGCACAAGATTAGCAATTAAAAAAAATATTATGACAACAGCCGTCTGGCATCTGGCACTATCAAATGTTTCAGGGAGCCAGCTAAAGTGAATGATTTACACATTCCCTTCTCTGGTAAAGCATGGTCAGGAAATGACATTTGCCAACACTGCACATTTGAGTGAAACAGGAGTACAGGTTGGTTAGGGTCAGAGTTGGTCTGATGAGCAGTTCCCTGCACAGTGGTTGAGATGACAGAACAGAGGGTGCGAGTGAGAGTATAGGTGTGTCAGAAAGTATAGCTGTGTAATGCACATGCAGCTTGGTGCAGCTGTGTTTCAAGCCTATGCATCAGTAGGTAATAACTACGATGGAAGGGATGAGGGAGAAACATTGTGGTAGTGTTTCAGGTACATGCTTGGTTTGAATACCACCAGCTGAACAGCAAATGTGTTTCATAGGCAACCGAACTTTGCAGCTGCAGAAAGAGGTTTTTATTGATTGGCTATACACCTGCTTGAGAAACAAACCCATCCAAAAGGCTCATGGCCAAATAGGACTAGACATGAGATGGGGTCTTTCTCAACTGAGATGGGGTCTTTCTTACTTGAGAAACAAAGCCACCCAAGAGGCCCATATCCACCAGTTGACACATCATACCCAAGCTTTCATTTTTTGCTGCCAAGAGGCAAAATATCACACATAAAACCTGGCATATGCCAGTCGAGTAGAATATATGCTTTTCCCCTAAATAATGCAATAAAACTGATGGCTAAAACACTGAAAGTATACTTCCTCTATTCCTGACACATCTACAGGTGAGGACTGGACTTCCTGCTTTAAAAACTGACTGAACCTGAAGTTTCATGAGACAAGCCATTTTCTCACTACTCCCCTTTTGCTGCCAGTGTCTCCCCCTGGGTGTGGCACTTACCATGATGACCTCGTGGATAGGGTGGTCAGCACACCAGTGGAACATGCCTGTGGAATCAAACTTTCTGGGCTCCTCTGCCATCCCCTGCTGTCCGTCAGGTGGCGGCATCAAGGAGGCCAGGGGAGGGTACTCTTTGACCGGCTCCTGATGGGCCAGAGCTGTGGTCCGTCCACTGACAGGGCTGTTTGAGGAATTATTCAGTTTCATATTCCATCACAATATCACTTTCATTGAAATGTTATCACTGTTATTTTAAAAGAAATGGCAGACACTGAGTGATTGTGACAGAAATCTACAGAGTGAAATCAGAGAAAGAAACAGAGACACAGAGATAGACTCACAGAGGCAGAGGCTATGGCAGAGACTGAGAGAGAAATATACAGAGTGAGCTCTGACAGAAATGGAGACTGAGAGATAGCAGCACAGACAGAAAGACAGGAAAAGCTGAGGATGAACAAGATTTAGAACAACAAACACCACAACTCTTTTTATCAAAGGTTTTCACTAAGAAATCAATTGTACGAAAAGTGTGCACATGTGTCATCCAAGCCTAATAATGGTTGCTTGAATGGCTCCATAACACTCAACATGGGTTTTCATTCAAGGCCCATCTTGTGCATCAAATTTGATGAAGATAAGTGATTGCTTATTCATTTTTGTTGTCCCGAGTGTTGATTATCTTGCCTGAATAAGACCTAAGAGGTCAAAACACATCATGTTTTGTCTTGCGATTTGCTTCTCTGTGCTGTTCGGTGAAGTCATTATAAATACTTCAGATAAATTTGTTTAGATTTCTGCCTGCAGTGGCCTCAGTTTACAACTACCCATAACATGCATCTGAATAAAAGGTTAATGAGAGCAAGATGGTGAACTGTTCATTCACTGAGCTAAGTTAGGAAACTGGATAGATTCACTTTATGGAAGTGACCTGAAAATCAGGGGAAGTCACTCTGGCAGTTTGAACTGTCAAGGGAATATAGCTTTTTCTCCTGTGCGCGTATAAATAGAATTTACAGTGTACCCCGAGTGGCTACACTAAGCAGGAATAAGACACTCGATTAGACTGGTTAAGTATGAGAAAAAAAATATCTGTATTGACACCCCAGATGCAAAAAAGGTCACATACGCATGATAATAGAATGTTTCACTCTGGAGGAACCAGTTAAACACGGTCTGTCCATCAGGTCATTTCAGCCACCCATCAGGGGAATGCTCTGCAGTGCCTGCGTCTTTTCCAAGTGTCCCAAAGTTGAAGGTGTGGGGGGAAAATACATCCCTCTGGGAATCAGACCACATTGTGGTATCTGTTTATCCAGGCACCTGCTTTCTAGACACACACCTGACTAACTGGGCCAATCCTCCAATACACTGCAGACCATCCCATAGGGTGCAACGAAGACAGACCATCTCAAAAGCAGACTCAAGAGTCCTGGGTGGACACGCTCAAGGACTGGACTGGTAACCTTTACTTTGCTGCACACTGTGCGTGAGGAAAGACGGATATGAGGGTCCCCCCAAACTGCCCAAGCACTCATCACATTACCCCTATGACCACTGTCATTCAAAAACAGTAATAACAATTAATTCAACACTTTGAACCATATACAAAAGCAAACAAAGTATTGTAATTTCAGGCTATAAACTGTGCCATTATTGCTGTACCTGTCATATTTTTTTTTTTTCCAAATGAGAAAAATAAACAGGAAATCAGCTGCTATAATTGCTGGCCTCAAGTAAACACCTGTGAATGTGTATGTATGTGCACAAGTATCATTATCAATATTGAGAACATCTATAACTTTAATCAAGTGATTTCCCATGGTATTTACAATAATAATTAAAAACAATGCATGAAACTACACAACTAAATGAATAAGAAATAAACAGCAGCAAAACATATGCTGCAATCAAACTCTGTTACCACATCCAGCCATGCCACTCATCTTCTCCACCTCCTGAAGTGTGCAAGGGTTAGTGTGAGCATACATGTGTGTATGTAAGTGCTTTTCTGCATGTATGTGTATGTATGCATTTTGTGTGTGTGTGTGTGTGTGTGTGTGTGTGTGTGTGTGTGTGTGTGTGTGTGTGTGTGTGTGTGTGTGTGTGCGTGCATGCGTGCGTGCGTGCCTGCGTGTGTATGCGTGTGTTTCTTTGAAGATTAGTCTCAATGACTATCCCATGCAAGGGACTCATGAAAAAAAAATGACAGACAGACAGACACACAACACACACAGATGAGAGAGAGTGAGTGAGTAAGTGAGAGAGTGAGTGAGTGAGTGAGTAAGAAAGAGAGAGAGGCAGACAGACAGTTGGACAGATAGACTGAGAGACTCAAGAGACAGAGCACTTTATGAACCAAGGGTTTTAGGCAGTCTTCCAATCTGTCCTTGCTTTTCTACAGCTTTACTACATAAACATAGTGTAACATCACAGTATAGTAAAAACAGCAAAGAGAATGAAGCAGTAAGTAAGAGAGAGTGAGAGAGAGAGAGAGAGAGAGAGAGAGAGAGAGAGAGAGAGAGAGAGAGAGAGAGAGAGACGGAGAGAGAGAGAAGAGAGAGAGAGAGAGAGAGAGAGAAGAGAGTGAGAGAGAGAGAGAGAGAGAGAGAGAGAGAGAGAGAGAGAGAGAGAGCTGAGAGAGCAAGAGCCAGCTGATACATACAGAATGGAGAAGCAGAATGGAGAAGCAGCAGTTGCCAGGACAGCAGCAGCTCTGGGACTCTCAGTCTTAGGATGAGACGACTTCTCCTTCTTGTCTGACAAACACACAGGTATGTACACCAGTGGTAAACACTGTTAAATGAAGATAAACATACAAACATAGGAAAACAGTCAACACATGGAGTATTGAATGTCGGATCAACACACACAGGTACATCACTAGTCAACGCATGTGTTGTGTTTAATGTTGGACCAATGCCCACATCTACATCATCAGTCGACACACCCACTGTGCTTAATGTCTGACCAATATACACAGGTACATCACCAGTCAACTTATGCACTGTGTGTCATGTCTGATCAACATGCACAGGTACACCACCAGTGAACATGTACACCATGTGTTTAATCAACACAATCAACAACACAGGTACATCACCAGTGAACACATACACTGTGTTATATTTAACACACAGATACTCCACCAGTCAGCACCTGCTCTGTTCAATGTTTCATCAGCATACACATGTGCATGACCAATCAACATGCACAGGCACACCATGAGTCAACACATGCAGCATGTGTAATGTCTGATTAACACACACAGATACCCACGATCGTGGCTCAGACGAGAACCGTTATACCACCACTGCTAAACATCCGGGGTGATCAGTTTCACGTGACTTGCTAGTATCCATTGTGCACCGGCAAGCCTTGTCAGTCAGTTATCTCGAAGTTTTTCGTCGGTTTTGACTGAAATAATGAGTAAATCAGCGACCGAGTCGAGCAGGAGTTGCGTGGAAGTGGCACGAGTGAACAATCAGTTGCCGAAGGCAGTAGTAACGAAAGCGAAGCAGGTGAGTGGATAAACTTTGATTATTTTGTTTGTCGAGTGATGGAAACACATGCTGCGTGCAGTCATTGGTTATTTTACATTTGTTGGTCCGCCACATGAAGGAAGGGGGGGACGGAAGGGGGCAGGGTACATGGTTACTTACAGGAGTGATAGGCTTTGGCCTGATCAAACTAGAAGATCGTTTTTCTGGGTGATTGTAGGTGTTTTGAAAGCACTTTAGAGATCAATAAAAGTGGTGATTTGAAGAGAACAATTTATAACTTTTGTTTGTTTATTTTTTTTAGTTTGGAAACAGTGTGGGCGTGTCACGAGTGGGCGTGCCTCCAATGAAAGCTATAGCCCTGCCCCCTCCTTATATGCTAGTGATTCAGATTTATTCTTATTTATGATTTTATGCATGACTTCATTTTTCATAGAATGAATAAGTAATGCTGGGTCATTTTTTTTTCTTTCTGAAAACTTAGGATATATGTTTCTTGTGTGATCCAGAATCTGGAAGCACTACTGCAGAGAGGAGAGAGATGCTGAGAGTGAAGGAGCTGAAGAAAGAGGAACTGTGCTGCTGGCCATCCTACTCATGTGTGCGCTCTGGCTGGGAATGTTCTGGATGTGACGTGGGACTCTGCTCCAAGTGCTTTTCAGCCTTCCACGAAAGACCAAGACCCTAACTTGTTCTGTGTCTTCCAAGGACATATTCTTCTTGTTTTCTCCCAAGTTTCAAGTGTTTTGACATTCAAGCAGGAAAACTGTGGTGTTTCAAACAATGTGGCTGACGTTTTGGATTACCTTTTCACCAATGTTCTGGATTACACTGTGAAGAATATCTTCAGCTGCCATCAGTGTACTGTCTTGTAATTATTTTTTTTCAGATTCCTCATTATCTCTAGTTTACAAAAACATATAGTTTTACCTATCTAGCTTCAAGACAAGCCTGCACAAACCCCATTTCCTTATATAGTGAAATTCGATTGTCCGGATGCTGAATTATAGGTACATCATTTGAGGCACAATTCATTATACATGGCTCAAGTCAAGAGAATTATCATCTTTCCCATGTTTCCAGCACATATTTGTCTTCATTTTATCTCAAGTCTGAAGTGTTTAGGTAGTACAGAAGAAAAACTGTGTGTCTCTCCTTACATTTGATTTACTTTTCAAATAACTTTTTCAGAAATTTTGTCTGCTTATATTTTGAGGTCAGTCTCAAGTAGGTACCACCTACAGTATTTTCAGTTATTTCACTAGATTCTACAACATCTCTAGTTTTCTAAAATGTATAGGTTTGCATATCTAGTGCAAATGATATGTATGAAGAAGCCAAATTCTCAAGTATGGTGTGTGACGAGTTTCCCGTCCTAGATTTTAATTACATTTCTTTAAAGCATAAATTGTTATACAGAGCACCGTGAGGGTTAATGTCTAACCAACATACACAGGTATACCAATAGTCAACACATGCACTGAATCTGACCAACACACATACAGGTACACCACCAGTCAACACATGTTTATTGTCTGATCAATACACACAGGTACACCACCAGTCAATACATGTTTAACGTCTGACCAACACACACAGGTACACCACCAGTCAATACATTTTAATGTCTGACCAACACACACAGGTACACCACCAGTCAGCACATGTTTAATGTCTGATCAATACACACAGGTACACCACCAGTCAACACATGTTAATGTCTGATAAATACACACATGTACATCACCAGTCAACATATGCACTGTTTGATATCTGATCAGTGAATACAAACACATCACAACAATTGTACTGTGTTTATTGTCTGACAAACACACACTGGTACATTACCTATCAATACAGGTACTGTTTTGATGTCTAATCAATACACACAGGTATACTATCAGTCAACACATGTACTGTGTTTAATGTCTGATCAACACACACAGGCACACAACCTGTCAACGAACGGTCTGTGTTCAATGTCCGTTCAACGCACACAGGTTACCATCCGTCACCCAAATGGTCTGTACAAGCAGAATGAAACCAACTTTCTGTTTTACCATGACAACTATTTTGGCCAGTCACAAATGCTGCATGAGTGACACTCACGGACTAATGTGTAACAATTTTGCGTAATAAGTAATGTCACGTCAAACCAAAAGGACATGTGCCAATAGTAAATAGCCAGGACAAGTGGGCTGTCTTTGCTCTGACACAAATGAATGTAACAACAGTAACTAGCATTGGAAGACTGTATTTCACCAAATTACTGTCACTGAATAAACTCATGCAGCGTAATTATCGACAATTGCGCGGATGGAACAATCTACTAGTTAGTTCAAAATGGCGAACCACATGCGTTGGAGGTGTTAAACGTCATACGGATAGTAAGCACAATTGATCAGATAATTGAACAGTATATGAGAAACTGCTGTAAATGTTGAATATTTTGCATTTTATTTTTTGAGGAAACATTAGAAAAAACTATATTAAGTGCCATCAAAGGCAATGAACCAACAATGCAGCGTGAGCGTACCGAAACCGACGAAAAAGCAGAAAAGAGCACAGAAATGCAAAGTTTGAAAGTAACGCAATTTAATGAACGACACCAAACAGTTCAGAAATTTCGGCCAATAAGTCTAGACAATGAACAAACAATGAGTTGAAGGCCTAGACATTACGGTTTCCAATACTCTTGTGAAGCATTGGTCAGATTTTGTAGCAACATTAACATCCAATTATTGCTCTGTATTACACAATTCCGCTTATTGTGTTTAAGAAAGTAATCTGTATAACACGTTGTGCTTATAGAGGTAGCACTAAATCGAACAATTATGCTTTAAAGAAATGTAGTTAAAATCTAGGACGGTAAATCTGTCACACACCACACTTGAGAATTTGGCTTCGCATAGATATTATTTGTCACTAGATATGCAAACCTATACATTTTTAGAAACTAGAGTGTTTGTAGAAACCATTCTCTAGTGAAATAAACTGAAAATACTGTAGGTCTTGGTACCTACGTGAGACTGACCTCAAAATATAAGCAGGCAAAATTTCTGAAAAAGTTATTTGAAAAGTAAGTCAAATGTTAGGAGAGAGACAAGTTTTTCGTCTGTACTACCTAAACACTTAAGACTTGAGATAAAATGGAAGACAAATATGTGCGGAAACATGACAAAGCTGATAATTCTCTGACTTTGAGCTATGTATAATGAATTGTGCCTCAAATGATGTACCTATAATTCATCCCATCCGGGACAATCGAAATTTCACTATATAAGGACAATGGGGTTGTGTGCAGGCTGTCTTGAAGCTTGATAGGTAAAAACTATTGTTTTTTGTAAAACTAGAGATAATGAGGAATCTTGAAAAAAAATAATTACAAGACTAGTACACTGATGGCAGCTGAAGATATTCTTCACAGTGTAATCCAGAACATTGGTGAAAAGGTAATCCAAAACGTCAGCCCCACATTGTTTGAAACACCACAGTTTTTCTGCTTGAATGTCAAAACACTTGAAACTTGGGGGAAAACAAGAAGACTATTGTCCTTGAAGACACAGAACAAAGTTAGGGCCTTGGTCTTCTGTGGAAGGTTGAAAAGCACTTGGAGCAGAGTCCCACGTCACATCCAGAACATTCCCAGCCAGAGCGCACATCTGAGTTAGGATGGCCAGCAGTACAGTTCTTCTTTCTTCAACTCCTTCATCTCAGCATCTCTCTCCTCTGCAGTAGTGCTTCCAGATTCTGGAATCACACAAGAAAACATATATCCTAAGTCTTCTGTTCATTTCATTGTGTTCATAATGGTGCAAGAGATGCTTACAGAGAGCTTGACTCAGTTTCCCACTAATTAGTATGATTTTCAGAAAGAAAAAAAAATGACCAGCATTACTTATTCATTCTATGAAAAATGAAGTCATAAATGCATAAAAAATCATAAATAAGAATAACTAAATCTGATCACTAGTCGAAAAGCATAACGGGTAGCGGGGCAGGGCTATAGCTTTCATTGGAGGGCTATAGCTTTCACGCCCACTCGTGGACACGCACATCCGCACACGGTTTTCCAAACTAAAAATAATAAACATGCCACTTCCACGCAACTCCTGCTCGACTCGGTCGCTGATTTACTCATTATTTCAGTCAAAACCGACGAAAAACTTCGAGATAACTGACTGACAAGGCTTGCCGGTGCACAATGGATACTAGCAAGTCACGTGAACTGATCAACCCGGATGTTTAGCAGTGGTGGTATAACGGTTCTCGTCTGAGCCACGATCGTGGCCCAACGCAGTCGGGCGGTAAAGCCACCTGGTGGCTATACCGTGCATGTTGATCAGACAGCGACACAAGCTGCCCATAACCGTTGAGCCCGTGACCCCTGATACTTGTCTAGACGTGGTCAGGACCATCCAAGCACAGCGCGACTGTGTCCGCCACTCGCCGCAGAGTGTTAGCATTCGTGGGCGATTGGTCCAACACATGAAACACAAACACATGTTGTTGACCTAGTGATGTACCTGTGTGGTTGGATCCGAAAATTCAATACTCCATGTGGTTGAATGATTTCATACATGTTGTGAGCTATGCGTTACTCTTCACTTACACACAGTGTTGACCCACCGGGTGAGACCACTCATCACCTGTGCTGTCAGACAAGCAATTGGAGAAGTCGTCTCAATCTGATCTAGACTGAGAGTGTGTCGTAGAAGTGCCTGCATGTCCTTGGTAACTAAGCACGCCTCCCGAATGCTGCTGTGTTAGTCACTTCACCTGTCCAGTATTGTTCCGAGTCACAGGCATCCGTGTTCTCTCTCCTCCTGTCTGTAAATCGCATTTCTCTCCATCTCTAACACTCTCTACAGACCTGTTTCCTTGCGTCTGTCATCCGGTAACCCGAGTCTTTTCTCCCTTCTTCTTCCCTCTCTTCTGCTGCCTTCCTGGCCTTCCTCTCTATCTCTGCTCATTTACTGCTTCATTCTCGTCGTTTGCTCGTCGTGATTTTGACGATCGAGCACTTTGCTGTACAGTATGTTTGATTAGTATGTAAATGATGTAGAAAAAGCCGGACAGTGTCCCCTGGAAGACTGCCTACAAATACCCTGGTTCATGAACGCAGCTTGTTATGGTCTGCAGTGATCGCAGCGTATCGCCAAGCTTGTCTGTATGCCTGTCTTACCCGTTTGTCTTTGCTGACACTCTACCCCACTCACTACTCTCGTCTTCACTCACTCACTCTCTCATCGGGTGTCTGTTCCCGTGGTTCTGTCTGTCTGTCGACTGCATGCTTCTTTTCACATAGTCCCTAGCAGGGATAGTGAGTGTCAGTAACTCATAAGCAACACACGCATACAAACGCAGGCCAATGCACGCAGGCCTACGCACGCACGGCATGCAGCACACACACACCACACACACTAACACTACCACTTACACACCACACCACACAATTGCTATACATACCACTAAACATTGCAGGCAACCCAGTACTTACATACACCTGAGTATGATACTATGACAACTGCATGCATGCGCCACTAACCCTTTGCACCACTTTATAGGACCCGGTGGGATGATGAGGGGCACGCGTGGGCTTGGATGTGTGTGGTCACACAGAGTTTGATTGCGCATATGGTTTTGCATGATTATTCGTACTTGTCAGATTA
Source organism: Conus betulinus (assembly GCA_016801955.1). Classification (NCBI taxonomy): domain Eukaryota; kingdom Metazoa; phylum Mollusca; class Gastropoda; order Neogastropoda; family Conidae; genus Conus; species Conus betulinus. The sequence goes on from JADBJO010024547.1 coordinate 17,863, forward strand.
GTGTTAGTTTCATGCATGTTTTTAATTAATTATTGTAAACACCAGGGAAATATTCACTTGACGTCAACTTTATGTAGATGTCTGTCAATATGGATATCATGCATAAGTGTGCACCATCACCCATAAACATTCTACAGGTTTAATGAGGCCTAGCTAATATCATGCTTCAGCTGATCACGTCCCAGTTTACTCATTTGAAAACAAAATAAAAAAATGCCACAGGCTATCAGCAAGAATGGACACATGTGTGTTTTTTTTTGGTGTTTTTTCTTTTTTTTTATAGTCCCTGCGTAAATTACAATACGATGTTGCGTTGTAATCCCCGCGTTCACGGTGGTGAATTTGTTCCCATTACGGATTTTTGTCACCATGACAGTGGTCATAGGCTGTACATGTATGAGTGCCTATGGGCCCAGTTCTGGGGCGTGTACCCTCTATATCCGCTTTCCTCACACAATCACTAACTGTAGCAGCGACAATACTATCAGGTTTAACAGTCGCCAGCCTTGAGCGTGAGGCCACCCAGCCGACTATTGCAGTCTGCTTTCGAGATCCCGGTCTGTCTTCATTGCCACCTGTCATGGGACTGGTCCGAAAGTGTGGTAGAGGATGGCACAGTTCGTCAGGTGTGTGTCTCAGAAGCGGGGCCTGGAAAAAACAACGCATTACCACCCCCCAATGTGGTCTGAACCGTCGAGGATGTGATTATTCAGTACCCCATCATCCTTCACACTATGGGACACTTCGTGATATACCGACGCAGGCAACTTGCAGAGCATTCCCTTGCTGATTGGGTGGATGTGAAATGACCTGATGGACAGCACCAGTGTTTAACTGTGTTCCTTCAGAGTGAATCATGACATTATCATGCGTGGTTGTGGACCTGTTTTGATTGGTCTGAGTCAATATCACGATTCGACACTCTTCTTCATACCTAACATCTAACTTCCAACGAGTCTTATACATCGCTTTCAGGTAGTGTCACTCGTTGTACACTGTAACATCCGACTTCTATATGCGCACAGCGTAGAAACAAGCTGTATCCCTGAGGTCGACCCGTTCAAAATGAAAGAGTGACTTCCCCCATGATGTACGCGTGGCACTTCTTGAAAAAGTGATCTAGCCAGTTTCTGATACGTTAAGTCTCAGTGAAGAATCAGGGTCACCATCTGCTCTCCTTAACCTTTATTCAGAGTGAATGGGTATGGGTAGGTTGTAAAGCGAGGCGCATCTGGCAGGCAGATAATCGAATAATCAATTTATAGTGAATGTAGGTTTATAAGACTTTCAATGACCAAACAGCACGATGGACCAGCTGACACGAGCAAAAAACATTGAGCGTTTGGACCTCTTAGGTCTATTCAGGCAAGATAAACAAACTCGGGACAACAAAAATGAACAAGCAATCACTTTATCTTCATCAAATTGATGCACAAGAGGGCTTTGAATGAAAAAAACCAACATTGAGTGTTATGGAGCCATTCAACAGCAACCAGTATTAGGCTGGATACACACTTGGTCTCCCCCCCCCCCCCGGTGCACACACTGTTCGCCCGACAATGCATTCTTCCAGTTACGACCAACCGTTGATAAAAAGAGTGGTGGTGTTTTTTTTGTTCTAAATCTGCTTACACATCAGCACGTTTTCACTGTGCTTTCTGTCTGTGTGGCTAATTCTCCTCACCAGTTCCATTCTCCTGTGTCAGAGCTACATCTTCATATATTCTACTCTCAGGTCTTGCTAATTAGCCCTCCCTGGACCTCCCTGCGCGAGTGACAAATCCTCTTTGTCTTGTTCTTTTCCTGATGTTCTCACTCTGTAGATTTCTGGTATCAATCACTCGTGTCTAGCCATGTTCCTTTTAAACATAACACAGTGATAACATTTAAATGAAACGTGACCCCTTATTGTGTGATGCAATATTCTGACAAACTGAATGTAGCCACTTTTACACTCCCCCCCAACACACTAGCTCTCATTGTGTCAGTTGTGGACGTGATGAACATCACAGCTCTGGCCCATACAGGTAGCGGTACAAAGAGTAACCCGTCCCCTGGCCCTTGAGACCAGCCACTGACGGACGGCAAGGGGGATGGGCAGATGGAGTTCACTAGAAAGTTTTTTGAAACCCAACGGCATGTCCACCGCGTGTGCTGCCACCACCCTATCCACGAGGTCATCAGGGTAAGTGCCACACCCAGGGGGAGACACCTGGCAGCAAAGGGGGAGTGAGATAAATAGTCTTGTGACTATGAAACTTCGCATGGTTCAGTTCGTTTCCTGAAAGCCCAGGCAAGTCCAGTCCCGACTCCTCGGTCCCTTCTGTGTATGTGTTGTCAGGATTATTAGAGGAAGTTATACTTTCAGGTTTTAGCCAACAGTTTATTGCATGATTTAGGGGAAAAGCATATACTTGATGGTCTATATGACAGGTTTTAGTGGATATTTTGCTCTTTGGGGGTCGGTGGGGGCTTTGGGGGGGGGGGGGGTCAGCAAAAAATGAAAGTTGGGCTATGATTGTCAACTGGGCGCATAGGCGGCCTCTTGGGTGGCTTATGTGATCAAGTACAGCGCTTAAAACAGTTGACGAAAGCAACCACCGAGCACTCATGTCACATAGGCCTATTTGGCCATGAGCCATTTCTGTGCATGGGTTGGTTTCTCAAGGCAGGTGTATAGACAATCAATAAAAACCTACTATCTTTCTGAAGCCTAGTTCGGTTTCTTTCTGCCCTATGAAACCTAGTCCTTCGCGGTCAACGAGGTCGTGGTATTTCACCCCCAACCGCATGTACCTGAACCACACTACCACCAATGTTTTCCTCATGTCCCTTTCCCTCGTTAATTATGTTTACTTGTATATGAGGATACCTACTGCTTGAAACACAGTGATGTGCATTACCCCGCTATACTTTGACACACCTATTACCTCACTTACACCCTGGTTCTGTCACCTCAATACCACTGTGAGGGAACTGTTTCATCAGACCAACGTCTGATCCTAACCAAACCTTTACCTTTTTTCATCAACATGTGCCGTGTTTGGCAAATGTCTTTCCTGACCTATTGCTTTACCAGGAGAAGGGATATGTGTAAATCACTCACTTTAGATGTGCTCCTGAAACATTGATAATGCCAGATGCTAGTACGGGCTGTTGTCGTATATAGTGTTTTGTTAGTGCTAGTGCGTTGCGGAGCACTAGTAATACATTAATACAATAGCATAAACCTCTGGAAGAGGTGTGAAGAATAGAACAAACAGTAACACACATAGACACAAAACACAAAAGACAGGTGGTCACTACAAGAAGGAGTGTGCACACAGAGCAAATCCTCAACTTGCTTTTTGGATGGTGGAGTCTGATCTCTCTGCCATGCTTGCTGTGGTTCTGATAATGTGTGCTGATGACTACTCATTACCTGAGCTTGCCATGGTATCTGTGTTTCTGATTTGTGGTGGCTGGCAAGTCACCCAGACTGCCTCCCACATAGGCGCCGCTGTTGTGTTGCCTTGTAGCATCACAATAAGACTCCTCCCCACCGCAGTGTGTATGAGTATCAATTTCCATCTTCACTGAGCATTGTCGCTCTGTTGGTGCTGTGTTATTCTGGTGTGTGTAGTGTGTGTTTTTGTCCTGTTGTTTTGTTGCGTGTATCGAGGATGGTCACGTAAACCCGCGTGCGTTTACTTTATCATTGCTGATCTCTGAGTATGAGTGAGTGTGCAACCCTGCACGCCAAACACCATCAGACGCACCTTGCAACACCGTGACATGCCAATCAGCTTCCTACACCTTAAGCGTTATGCAGTTAGAAAGCCGACCACCGATCCTACTAGGACCTTCATTCGTGTTGAATCAGACTTCTCACCTTAGCACAGGACAACCCGATGTAGTTGATCTGTCCCCGTCTGTGCATCTTCTTTCTGCGTACGGCCAGGCTTTTGATACTCACCCTTACACATATATTGGCACAGGCAAGTATGGTAAGCCCATCTCACTCCGACAAGCAAAGGGAGTTGAGTTTGTGTGTGCAGTGACTTTTTTTTTAATCCCGCCATAAAGGCACCCATACTCTCATCTTCAGGGAAGTAATCGGATCTGTTAAACGCTTTTTTCACTGACAGGGACTCGCCAACGCAAGCCATGCTGACTGTTGTGACTGATCCACCCATGTGGTGGTGTGGCACTCTTCGGCTGTGATGCCGCGCCGCGCTGCTCGATTGGTCTCCCGCAAATCTGGTCATGCCCCTCAGGGCCACGGCACTTCGCCTGACCCCGGATAGTGAAGTCATGCTGTGCGTGTTGTGGGAAGCCTGGACTACCGTGCAGAGAGAATGGAAGGACCTTGCAGAACGTCCCCACGTGGTCCCCAATTTGTCCATAATTACGGTAGCCGGTTATGAGGTACCAGTTGTGGTGATTCAGTGTTGAAAGGTTCTGGTTGAGTGTTACCTTGGTCTTTGGGCAATGGTGGTGTAGAGGGAGAAAAGACTGGGAAAATGACCGTATTCCTGTGTGATGAATGGGAAGAGTGACTGTGTGATGAATGGTGAAGAGTTGACCGTGTGCTGTTTGATGAATGGGAAGAGTGGACTGTGGCGGGTGTGATGAATGGGACGAGTGACAGTGTGCTGTGGGTGATGAAATATAATGCTTGAGTAAATGTTTTGGAAACATTAAACAGACTAGCTGTATTCTGAAAACGAGGTGAAAATAGAACTTACCAGGTGTACAGTAACACAGATGTTAATTTTCAAGAACAAAAACACAAGTGAATTTCCACCAATAGTCTGTCCGTTACACATTACATAACAACAGACATGTTTTTTTCCCAAACCGTCTCTTGGTCCTGTCTGACTGTCTGAGGGTACAATCACCTTGTTACAAAACGAGGTAGAATGTAAGTTGAAAAACTTCAGGACATATTGGGGGGGGGTGGTTGGGGGGGGTGGGGGGACGCCCAACCTGACACTATGTGCTAGGCTGTACACATACGTGTGGTTTTGCCTGTCTCAATCAAACATCTTAATCTATAGAACGGTAAGTAATCTTTTCCACGTCAGACTGAGATGCAAATGTAGAACTTTTATACATTGATTGATAAACATTAACTAGTTTGTGTGACATCGGAAGGTTAAAGTGTAGTGATAACGCTATCTGCGCTGTGCATTCGTCGCGCAAATATGCAATCACACACAACCGGGTGTTAGCCACCTAAACTCCTTCACATACACTTGCACCAACACAGCCCCAGGGGTCCCCACTTGAGAACCGGCCCAACTCTCCGCGGCTGGCAACCTCCAAAACCCTGCGTGACATGTGAGCTCAAATCGTGTCGTGGCCCCAAGGACAAGAACCTGGATCGACCCCCCACCTGGTCGGACCACAGGAAGCACATCCTGTGCTCCCTCAAACACTCACAGGCCCATGACCTCTTCGACCCTGACCACAGCTCTGGGATTAGCTGCCCGCCTCCTTCCGCAACCCCCCTCCCCTGGATGATCGCACCTCCATGACTAATTCATCTAATGTGTAGTGATACAGTAACATTTTGCTCCACACAGTAACACAACGACAACCATCAACATATGTATGAAATTCCACTGCAAAAAGGGTGGGTAAAAAATGTGACTCCCACACCCTACCTTCGTAGTCTTAAACTTGCCCCTTGTCCATGCCCTATCATACCTAAGGACCGACATAAACCCGTATGCTTTTCCTTTTGGTAGTAACTCTAAGCGTCCACGCAGCGCTGCTTACCCCTGCCCCCCTCCGCCTCGCCCCCAGCCACCTCCCTCCCGCTCACTACCGACACCGCAGAGCCGAGTTCTTTGTGTGTCTGACCCCCCGCTCTATCTTACTCCTGCCATTACATCGCCGCCACACTCCTTCTCCCTCACTGAACAGCGGTGCATGCACTGTGTCAAGGCTGCTCATCCCAGACACAACGGCCAACCTAGCCTCGTCTCATCCCAAACTGTTGGTGATGCGGATTCTTAGCTGTGTGCACCGGCATGATGTCGGTGCGTTCACCCACACGCGGAACCTGAGTGTTTTATAGTCTCATCCGAAGCAATAGCTCTATGGGGAATGGAGTCCGCAACCCACTGTCTTAACTACCTCCGAGGGAAAAACGCCACCCTGTGCCCCGCCAAAATCTCACCCAGCAAAACCCCCACGGATCCACTCAGCGCCGCTGTTTTTAATCTACTTATCTAGATCTTTGGCTTTTCCCAAGACAGATATGGGCTGTGCTTTATGTTCCATATAGGGTGCGTGTCGAAGGCAATCGTGGGACTCGGTCATAAGGCTGGCAGCTGTGAACCCCGGTCTCACGCGCAGACAACCGTATTATATTGTAGTGCATGCATGCATAGCGCCAACCACTCTTACCACTAGTGCGCACACCACTACACCCTCCACACACCACACATCTTGTCACCATATGCCACCTGTAATGTGACATTGTGCCCCTATATGTTGTCATACCACACAAGCCCAATTTTCGCCATCAACATGCACTTGGCATACACAGGCGCATAATACTGTACATATGGAACTGACCTACAAAGTTATAGATTAGATATTCAAGGCCTGACCCAGTATTTTCAGGTTTGGAAATGCTAAGTCTTTTCATCGCAATGCATCCCTTTATATTTTCACTTTGAAGAATGTATGTATTTAGCCATCAAGCTGTGACATCGCTGTCACTGTGTGTTCATGGCTCAGCAGATGACAGTTTAGCCTCAAAAGGACTACTCGCCTGCTCGCAGATACTCACGACCTTAGTGGACTCCCTGAAATCCTAAATGAACATGGCCCCAGCTACACAAAGAAATCAGGCCCACCACAAACTAAACTGTGTGTTAAGGACTGGCATCTGCAGCGTGACTCTTGCCGGACACAATTAACAACCGAAAAAACCCCACACCACTCCTCATAGGCTCTCTGCCACCCCACTTTTACTTCGCCACTGGGCCAGCCGACGAAAGCAGGCGACACAACAATGATTTATGGGTTCGCTTTTTGCTCACCCCCTCCATCTGTCCCCCTTAAATCCACCGCTGTGCGCTCTTGACATCTCCTTTCTTGTGAAAGGAAAATTGGTCCAGTAGTATATTGTGTCAGCATCACCACATAACAAAGTGATAGAATGTAGTGTGTCT
>JADBJO010024548.1:0-10000 GCA_016801955.1 Conus betulinus
TTAAGTTAATTGTTTTCCTGCCATCTAACAATATTATGATTTTACATGATGTATTGTGTGGACGGCATATTGCTCACCCGTACCGTTGAAGAAAAAAACCTCCCACCTCGCTCCCTGTTTCGAACACCTTCAAATTACTCGTGAGGCACCTCGCCGCACCACTGACTCGATTCTATTCCTGACCGTCATGTACGTGTTCACTCGTTCGATGTAGATTTCCACAACACACACACACGGAGGACCGCCATGACAGTCAACACTGGTCCAGCCAAAATAAATCTTGTGAACCAAAGTGAAAATTCAAGATACTCAAGATTACAAGTCAATGAATTAACGAAGGAAAATCATGTTTTCGCATTGTTCAAACACGCTGACAGCATGTACACGGAGAAAGACAAGAACCAAGACACGCAATGCATATACTTACAATAGGGATGCAAAGGGGCCAAAAATCAAGAGAATAGAGTGAAAAGGCGTTAGATTGAAGCGCACGCGCGCTCTCTTCTCTCTCTCTCTCTCTCTCACACACACACACACACACTCTTAACACGCTTAATGTGAGCCTTTAAAACTGCAGTACACTAACTGAGAGGGAGGGGGGGGAGGGGGTGACACGCTTGGTAGGTAATTAACAGATTAGTAGTTTAAATAGCCGAGGCGGAGAAGTTCAACCGGTTGGTTTTGCACTTCGCATAGCGGTACATTCTGCTGGAATGAAAAAGTTGTAACAGATGGTTGGTTGGCTGTGTGTTCAAGGTTATGGTGAATCTAGCTTTCCGTCTTGAGAGCATATTATAAATAGAGTCTATCTAAAGGTATCAGCTCATTATCTTCGATTTTTTAAGCAGTCTGCAACTGCCCATAGTAATTCAAACGATGGAATAAACGAGCATGAAACCGACTGCCATATCTGCAGTATTAACTGTTGGGACCGCTGTGTGTGTCAAAGTGACGCTAAACCCCGTCACATTTTTCGAAATTATGCAGAGTCTATCGGTCTCACAGCGTCCAGATGGCCATGGTGGAACCGCCTAGTCTATGGTAAACGAGTTAACCCTCGATTTCCATGACTAAGAACGAGATCATCATGTCGGCCAGTCACTGAACGCGACTGTTTATGTGTTATGGTGCAAATACTGGCTGTACACTATTGGATAAGGTTTCCATTCAAGTTACTTGGATTTTTTTTTTTTTTACATTGTAAGTGAAGTGGAATTTTGACAAATTAAGTGGAATTGAAATCAGAAGCCAGCACAGACTTCGCAGTTGGAACGTGAGTTTCTCATCTTCCCCCCGAAACTTTGGCACCCGTAATTCACTTTAATGGAGTCAAAACGGATAGTAGGTGCTAAGCGGGAAAGAACGTAAATCCATTGAATCTGCGTTTACTTTTGCTTATCCTCAATATTTTGGGATTCATTACACATACAGAGAGAGAGAGAGAGAGAGAGAGAGAGAGAGAGAGAGAGAGAGAGAGAGAGAGAGAGACAGACAGACAGACAGACAGAGTAGGCGGCGTGTATGGACAATATGCGTATCTCATATATCCCTTCACCTTTACATGCTGCCCCAAGGAGAGCTGCCATTAAAGTTGAACAGTTTGTTTAATTTGTGCATTATAAAATCGCTGACGGTGATTTCGATGAAAACTTTACCAATGAATCAAACATTTGGGAGGCGGGGGGGGGGAGGGGAGAGTTAACAGACACACGTACGTGTGTTTGAGTCTCACCTGCACCTCCGTACGAGGACCTCTTTGCGTTATCGCCCTTGTCCCTGATGGTGGTAGTCTCTCCAGTGGGCTGTCCTGTCCCTGGTGGTGGCAGTCTCTCCAATGGGCTGTCCTGTCCCTGGTGGTGGTAGTCTCTCCAGTGGGCTTCCTCCCTGTCCCTGGTGGTGGCAATCTCTCCAGTGGGCTGTCCTGTCCCTGGTGGTGGCAGTCTCTCCAGTGGGCTGTCCTCCTGTCCCTGGTGGTGGCAATCTCTCCAGTGGGCTGTCCTCTCCCTGTCCTGGTGGTGGCAGTCTCTCCAGTGGGCTGTCCTCCATGTCCCTGGTGGTGGCAGTCTCTCCAGTGGGCTGTCCTCCCTGTCCCTGGTGGTGGTAGTCTCTCCAGTGGGCTGTCCTCCCTGTCCCTGGTGGTGGCAGTCTCTCCAGTGGGGCTGTCCTGTCCCTGGTGGTGGCAGTCTCTCCAGTGGGCTGTCCTCCCTGTCCCTGGTGGTGGCAGTCTCTCCAGTGGGCTGTCCTCCCTGTCCCTGGTGGTGGCAGTCTTTCCAGTGGGCTGTCCTCCCTGTTCCTGGTGGTGGCAGTCTCTCTCCAGTGTGGGTCCTCCCTGTTCCCTGGTGGTGGCAGTCTCTCCAGTGGGCCGTCCTCCCTGTTCCTGGTGGTGGCAGTCTCTCCAGTGGGCTGTCCTGTCCCTGGTGGTGGCAGGCAGTCTCTCCAGTGGGCTGTCCTGTCCTGTCCCTGGTGGTGGCAGTCTCTCCAGTGGGCTGTCCTGCCCCTGGTGGTGGCAGTCTCTCCAGTGGGCTGTCCTGTCCCTGGTGGCGGGCAGTCTCTCCAGTGGGCTGGCCCTGTCCCTGGTGGCGGCAGTCTCCTCAGTGGGCTGGCCCTGTCCCTGGTGGCGGCAGTCTCTCCAGTGGGCTGGCCTGTCCCTGGTGGGCGGCTCTCTCCAGTGGGCTGGCCCTGTCCCTGGTGACGGCAGTCTCTCCAGTGGGCTGTCCTCCCTGTCCCTGGTGGTGGTAGTCTCTCCAGTGGGCTGTCCTCCCTGTCCCTGGTGGTGGCAGTCTCTCCAGTGGCTGTCCTCCCTGTCCCTGGTGGTGGCAGCCTCTCCAGTGGGCTGTCCTCCCTGTCCCTGGTGGGTGGCAGTTTCTCCAGTGGGCTGTCCTCCCTGTCCCTGGTGGTGGCAGTCTCTCCAGTGGGCTGTCCTCCCTGTCCCTGGTGGTGGCAGTCTCTCCAGTGGGCTGTCCTCCCTGTTCCTGGTGGTGGTAGTCTCTCCAGTGGGCTGTCCTGTTCCTGGTGGCGTCAGTCTCTCCAGTGGGCTGTCCTGTTCCTGGTGGCGTCAGTCTCTCTCCAGTGGGCTGTCCTGTTCCTGGTGGTGGCAGCCTCTCCAGTGGGCTGTCCTCCCTGTCCCCTGGTGGTGGCAGTCTCTCCAGTGGGCTGTCCTGTCCTGGTGGTGGTGGCAGTCTCTCCAGTGGGCTGTCCTGTTCCTGGTGGCGTCAGTCTCTCTCCAGTGGGCTGTCCTCCCTGTCCCTGGTGGTGGTAGTCTCTCCAGTGGGCTGTCCTGTCCCTGGTGGTGGCAGTCTCACCAGTGGGCTGTCCTGTCCCTGGTGGTGGTAGTCTCTCCAGTGGGCTGTCCTCCCTGTCCCTGGTGGTGGCAGTCTCTCCAGTGGGCTGTCCTGTCCCTGGTGGTGGCAGTCTCTCCAGTGGGCTGTCCTCCCTGTCCCTGGTGGTGGCAGTCTCTCCAGTGGGCTGTCCTGTCCCTGGTGGTGGTAGTCTCTCCAGTGGGCTGTCCTCCCTGTCCCTGGTGGTGGCAGTCTCTCCAGTGGGCTGTCCTGTCCTGGTGGTGGCAGTCTCTCCAGTGGGCTGTGTCCTGTCCCTGGTAGTGGCAGTCTCTCCAGTGGGCTGTCCTCCCTGTTCCTGGTGGTGGAAGTCTCTCCAGTGGGCTGTGTCCTGTCCCTGGTGGTGGCAGTCTCTCCAGTGGGCTGTCCTCCCTGACCCTGGTGGTGGCACTCTCTCCAGTGGGCTGTCCTCCCTGTCCCTGGTGGTGGCAGTCTCTCCAGTGGACTGTGTCCTCCCTGTCCCTGGTGGTGGCAGTCTCTCCAGTGGGCTGTCCTCCCTGTTCCTATTGTGCTCCGCTGTGGCCTGTCCTGCCTGTTGTGGACACTCCCTGTGGGCGGTCAAATCAAATCAAGTTGCTTTTAGCCCAGCCGACCACAAAAGCCATACCAGGGCTGACACAGTGTGCAAAAAAAAAAATAAATAAAGCGAGAGAATCAAAATGCAAAGTTAAAACCCAATACCAGTTATCTGTGGACGGTCATCCCTGTAGTGGCCTCTCGCTGTGGGCTGTCCGCTCTGTAGCGACCCCTTCTCCTGGGATGTCGTCTGGTGTACGGTAGTGGCCGCTCCTCTTGGCCGTCATTCTTTTTCCCTGTCGCAAATGAAATCCTTGCATAATATTTTCTTTTATTTCCGAGAAGTTCTTAATACGTACAAAATTTGTATCACTTTGCAGAGGCGAAGCGATATGTATATACCGTATGTCGCCCTTGGTGAACAAAACCAGCCCAACATGAAATCATTTACCCCAAGGCAGGAGAAGAGAGATGCTTTGTAAAGCAATTTCAAACGATTCAACACTTTTTTTTTTTCGTTCGTTTGTTGGAGGCTGTATTCTTTCTGGAATGTTGTTTTTTACCAGTTTATTTTCAGAACAATCTTCTCACTGAAGTTTTTGAGATTTGGACATGCAGAGGTGTTGAATATCCCTTCGCCTCTTGAAATTACCCTTTGGTACAACTGCGCGTTGGTAAATAGAAAAAAAAAACAACTGAAATGGTTCAAAGCAGTTTTTTTTTTTTACAGAATTCTGGTCAGAAATGATATATTGAAGAGGGTAGGCTTAATCTTGAGCGATGACATTTTATACCCATGAAAAAGATTCCATTTACCATTATCTTGAAACCCGTAACTTTAAACATTTTTAGATGGAATTAGAAAAAAGAATTAAAGAAGACGCTCTTGAACTGCTTTGGCCAGAACATGTGGAAAATGTACAAATGATCAGTCTTTATATTAATTTTCACGTCAGCTAGGTGTGAGGTAAGTTTTGTGACTATCGCTGAAAGTTTTACATTAAGGAATTTTCAGATTGATCAGATTGAATCGCATTTTGACTTGTCTTACCTTCAAAGTCGTCCCATGGGATCTCAGGGTGAGGGTGGGGATAGGGAATAGGAACTGCCTTCAGCCATCTGCTCCTTTCATTTGCTGGTGTTCTGAACAATCACAGCCATTGTGCATGAGATACTGATCATACTTCATTCTCAGGTAAAAGCAAGATGTTTACAAGTGTCACAACTGACAAAACGTCAATATTCATTTACTTCCAGTCATTCCACTATTCAGCGAACTCGAACCTACTACTAGAACCTGTATCACGATTGATTGTCTGCCACTGCCAGCTCCTCCCCAAAGAGAGTGCGCTTTAAGTTCCAGTAAAAACGACTGGATTCACACAGTGGCGTTGCCTCCCTTTGGTTGACGCCATTTGTAAGTTATGAACAGCGTAAAATACAAAGCGCAGTACTAGCGTTTTAGACAAAATGGAACACCGTCGCATTGTCTTGGCCAATCTCGGTATTACGGATCATCCTAAAAGCTTACGCGTTCGCACACACACACACACACACACACACACACACACACACACACACACACCGATTCTGGGTCCTCTCGAGCATTGCTGTCGTGGTGGACCTCAGGTCCCGCTTCGTCTCCACGGTCACAAACGGTATGGACGGTGGCTGGGTTTGACTGGGTGGCACAATTGGTGTGACCAGGACTGGGAGCTCTGGAATGAGCACAGTGGGATCAGTGCCTTCGACAGGAAACGGGATAAGAGATGCTAAACTAAAAAGGAATAAAGACATGGGACATCTGGTGATACAAATTACGTTAAAACACGTCTGGTGATAGAAATTAAGTTTTAAGAAAGAGACACGGATATCTGATACCTGAAATTATGTTAAAAGAAAAAAAGAGAAAGGCAAGGGTGCTGGAAATGGAAATGTCGTTTTAAACAATCACTGATGTCTCTCTGGTGACAGAAATAAATTTTTAAAAAAAATGGACGTCTGGTGATAGAAGTTAACTTTAAATAACATGGACGTATGGTAATAGAACTTACTTAAAAGACATGATCTCTGGTGATAGAAGTACTTTAAAAGGATATCGTCACAGAAAATTTAGATGATAATGTTTGGTGACAGAAATTACATTAAAACTAGACATGTCTGATAATAGAAATTGCGCGTTAAAGACAACACCGATGTGCGTCTGATGGCAGAAATTACTTTGAAAAAGACACGTTATAGGTTGTAATAGATTACGTTTAAAAAAAAAAGACTGGTGATAGAAAGTACATTTTAAAACAGGACATTGATGCCTATAGAATTACATTTAAATGACACTGGTGTCAGGTGACAGAAGTTATTTTATGAAAGATAAAACAGTGGTCAAAGTACCTCGACATACGAGATATGTACTGTACAGTGTGAAAGTAAATGCACTTGTCAGGATTGCTTTAGCAAGATTTGATCTGCGTGTGAACGCTAGACTGTAATAATAATTCGGATCAACAGTCATTTTACAAATATTTTCAAGCACTGTTTTCTCTTTCTTCTTTTGGTATCTGATCGTTAAATTAGAGAAAAAAAAAAACCCCCTGATCTCAATGGTTGAACACTTCAAACGATAACAGCATTTTATCTACCTGGCCATAACATACTGCAGGTCACAGGGCTCCCGTATGTAATTCCTGGCAGCGTGGTCCCCGGGCATTCTCAGCGAAAACAGTTCCACAGTTCCTTCTGGTATTTATTCTTTGCCAAAGTGACTGGCCATAGTATGATACAGTGGTGAACATTTTCCAGCATCTGACATCCATCACAAACGAAACCGCGGTCACGACCTCAGCACTTTCCCAGCGTATTCGTCAGACATTTTAGCCGTGTCCCCCTACGGACCCCGGACTAAGAAATGCATCCAGAATATAGACCTCAGGGCTCACCGTTACATGCACCGTCTGAATGAAAGGAATGAAGTTGGAAAGAACCAATCCTTGAGGAACTTGCCGGCCAGAACAGAAGCGCTAAAGCTTACTATTCTTGTTCAGATGGCCGCACTCCCCCGACACATGAGCAGCCAGATCACCACGTGGCTGACGGCCGATTGACTGATGCTTGCCATTCTTTTGCCTCACAATCTGTCGTGGAACGATGAAGATCCCTTGCAGACTGGTCCCAGGGTACACAGCAACTCCCTCAACTGCATCCATCAGTGCGACACAACAGAAGACGACCAGCTCCTCTGACAGTCCAGGAATCGTCAACTCGACTGATGGATCATTAGAAAAGGGGGTCGAGTCCAGTGCAGGTGACAACTGGTAACGTTAGAGACAAAGGTTCATTTATCTTTCTATGTGATTAATATCTACCTTCCTATCTTTCTGCAACTATTTTTCTATCTACTTATCTAACTATATATCTACATTATCTAATCTCTCTTTTATCTATCTATCTATCTATCTATCCAGGCCTTTAGGTGACTCTCAAGCTCAATTGATCCAACACATCATCCAGCCACTAACAGAACTAATGACACGCAGTGGCGTTGTTGAACGATCCGTGTGGATGAGAAAACGGATCTGTGGTAGCAAGTACTGCCACAAATCAGGTGCGACACTTGGAATCCCTTGACAAAGGCCACGATAGTGGAAACCGTTCCACAGGGCGTCCTGCATTAGCCACTAGCTGATCTGGTCGCCAGGTCAACAAAGGACACTCAGAAAGCACCAGGTGATCACCAGAAGACACTTCAGGAATGGCATGCCTGTCCTGAAGCATCTCCTCTGGTACCGCTGTTCTGTGCCTTTGTTCCACGGGTACCTGTCACTGAAAACCAGAACAGCCACGTGTCGCAAGGAAGGCCAGTGGCTTTGCGCTGTCTGCATTACAGCTTTGACAGCTCAAGCGTCCACCCCCTAAATAGCATCCACGAGCAGGAGCTCGTTAAGATGGTCCACCGTAGAACAGATCTCTTGGGAAAACCATACAGATCCATTCAATCGTTTGACGTGAGTGCTACACCGGAGACAGCTCTCTCTCGATATGCGTCTCCGACTACGCAGGACCAAAGTTCCTCATCCACACAGAACTGCAACAACACAGCCCCCTGCACACCTTCAGCCTTGCCAGCAGCCAGATAATGCATTCGACCAGAACATGGACCTTCAAGTACCTAAAGGCCAACCAGTGCCACCACTCTATGCAAGACCTCCTGTCCTAACAACCCACCATCCGAGATGAGCCACCTGGGCGTCGAAGTGTCTGAACACCCCCTGCTGTATCCCACAGACAGATGTAGTCGAATAAGACGCCGCACACCATGATCCCTGCTTACAGAAGACCTCCACCACCATTCCATGACAGACTGTGAGAGAAAAGAATTTAAAGACCTCAGTAAGACGTGCCAGCGACTAGCGGTGAATCTGACTCTTCACACATCAACAGAATGCGACTACTGCCAGAGATTCCCCCCACACCCTCTCCCCATCTCACCAAGACAGACTTCCCAAAGACTTCAGCACTGACACCAAGAAGCTGCAGTCAACCGTAAAACCTCAGGTCTGAACGCCAGACATACTGGTCAGTTCAGACCTCAACGAACACAACCAGACTGGCACAAAGGCCATGGGTAAAATCACCAAAACCCTCAAACACTCTTGTGATGATACTAAACCAAATTGCACGCCACTGTCCAAACCGACTGACCAGCCATTTGGAAGGAATAAATAACCTGGCGGAACTTCACAGAACTGCTGGATTCACCGAAAATGTGCTGCCATGGGCTGCAATAAAATTGTACATTTATGTTGGTCCATGTTTAGAATCCATGTTCAATATAGTAATCATCCTAAAACTTCGCATAATCTGACCCGTTTTTGAACGTGTAGACACATCCATGTAAGGACTTAAATTGACCATAGTAAAAACCAGCGATGCATCCACGCGAATATTGCTGATGGGAATGGCTAAATCAAGTCACTTCATAGACAGACTGAACATGTTCAACGGTCAAAGTGCACCGTGTGGTGGATAAGGCTATGTTAGCACTGACACAGAGATGTCTGATGTTGTTAGGATTTTTTTGAACTAATCGATTCCGTCATTTTTGACACCGCCACTCCCACACAACGCTATTCCAGATCTGTTGAAGGACGCAATACAGCAGGATTCCTTTCACATACTATTCGGGACTAGGCAGAGAGGTCTTCCAGTTGGTACCGTTAGAAATTAGTGTATGGAGTGTGAATGGGTATGCATGCGCATGTGCGTGTGTGTGTGTGTGTGTGTGTGTGTGTGTGTGTGTGTGTGTGTGTGTGTGTGTGCTCACGCGCGCGCTTGCATATGTGCGTATGTGTTCGTTTTTCTGGCTCAGATGCCACTGTAGGTAATGCAAAGGGTCGACCAGTCGTTATGCTACCGGATTAAAAGTGTGAATTAGAGGCCTGCTGATTGAAACATACTAGTTTTGAGGGGGAAAGGGGGAGGAGAGAAGGAGCAGGCGCGGGGATGGAAATAACGACCCTTAAAATCATTGAAGAATAATCACTGAAGAGTGTGGTCACTGTAGACTGAAAGGGAAAAGTTTCCTTTCGTACACCTCTTCTATACAACGGGGAGAGGCGTGCGAAGGTAATGGAATTAATATGCCACAAAAAATGTGCATAAAGCGCTGGAGGCATAAATATAAAGACAGCAAGCTGTGAAAAATAAAGGCAAACGCCACCTCCTTCCACCCAATTTTAACTCGCATTTTGACGCGAGAGATCTTGAAATTCAAACGACATTCGTATGACTTCCTGACTCACATTTCGGCAATTTTCTGTGCCTGCATTACACAAAACGGCCTTCATCTGTGTAAATGTGCATGTGCACTCATCATTTATTTGAAATAACATCAGCCTGCCAATCCAACTTAGGACAGGAGCGCGCACAGCTGGGCGAGAATGTGTGGGAGGGTGGGGGCGCGCATATGTGAGCGCCCATACGTACGTGTGCGCACTGTGTATAGGATTTAACGAAATCACCGCCACACATAAAATACAGACCCAAAAAAAACTTAGATATAAGACTGTGTGTGTGTGTGTGGGTGGGGGGGGGGGGGGGGGGGGGGGGAGGGCGCTATGTGTATGTGAAGGGGGGGGGGGGGGGGTAGGTGT
>JADBJO010024548.1:12500-25031 GCA_016801955.1 Conus betulinus
TGCCGTGAAGATCATGAGAAAGGTACATTTGGCTTTATAACCCCCAGAACTGTACATTCATAGATCAGCAAGTTTATATGGCGTTTATCATGTAACATTGAGAGAGCACAATAGGGGGGCTATGGCAGAGAGCTGAGGAGGTCTCCGGTCTCAGTGATGGGAAAAAAGAGAGTTTTGTGAGACCAGTCCAGCTCTTTACATTGTCCCATCCTGGATGTCTGCGATCACTCTCATGGGTACTTTTTGTGGCCACATGCCTGTACATGGTCAGTTGACGGCATGCGATCATGTATGTTGACTCCTGCCTGGCACGTTCATTAGTCCTGTGTTCTTTGTATGAGTCGCAGGAAATCGTTCTGAAGCATTCATTGTCGGACACCTCAGTGTCTTGAGTCCAAGTCTGGCATCCATATAGAAGGATGGACCACTGAGAAAGATGTGTATGGGTTTTTTTTTTTAATTTTCATCGGGAAGCTTACTGGCCAACGCCCCTGGCCACTGGCGTGGAGAGGGGGAGGGAAACGCGGAACAAACATTGTCAAGGTGTGTGGATAAAGTAGATGACAAGACTGACATGAGACAAGGCCCCGGAGTCCAGACTGCGAGGTTCATTTTTTCCTGTTTAATGTTTTGAGAGGTGCGTTTCATGGTTGGTTGTCCCACAAACCCAGCAAGGGTATTAACAAGTGGTATGCATTGAGTACGCGTAGGGGATGTTATGTGTGAAGACACGTCGTTTTTTTCCAAAAATACAAACCCCAGGCTCTTGCGCCGCATTCAGATCTATTTGGATTGTGCATTGTCAACTCTGGTTCAGTGCTAGACTAAGTGAAATACGAGCGCTCGAGCTCGCATGTAAGGAGCCTGATTTTAACTATAGATATCTCCCTCCAAGCTTACTGCGTTTACATCAGTGACTTAGGTCCTGGGGGTCTTGCCAATGAACCCAGGTGGACCTGCTGCATAGCCCCTGAATCTACTCGTATATGTAACCCTTAACCTTCCGGGCCTCTGAGGCGCATGACCAGTGACTCAATAAACGAACAGGTGCTTTATGAACGGATTTAAGAGTTTGTATCACACGCGAAATTCTAGAGTTCCGAACAATCTGAACAAGCCGTTGTTTCACAGAGAAATAAATTTCATGGCTGGTGGGCACAAATCAATTATCAGCGTAAGCAGTCGCGGTTACCCCAGGACCTATACATTTTAATGGGTCGCACATGACCACGCCGCGTAGGGGTGAGGAATAAGTTGCTGTGACACCGCCCCTTGATCAGGTTATGGGTCTTACAAGACCCATGCGATCTGAATAGGGTAAACCATAGGGAAAAGTCTTTCTCAGAAAATGTTTCTTGTGTCGTTTGTGGGGCGGAATTCCCACTAGGGCGATCCATTCAGGAGGGTGCCTGTGTAGTCAAAAGCGGTCATCCGCTAAGGTTAATCTGATCCTAGGAGGATCCTGAAGGAAACGACATCAGAAGACTGTTTACAGAGAGATTGACACGATTTGGCTATATTTTGTACACTGTGTATGGGCGAAAATACGATGCAATACGAACGAAACTGAGAATAGAAATATATGTCGAACAATGAGAACACTTAGAGTTTGAAGTTCTTGAAGCGGGAGACATATGGTAAGTGTACAGGTGTGTGGGGTCAAAGGAAACGACACGACAACATGTCGCTGACTGGCTCTCTATCAACGCCGAGCTCGATAACATGCCAAAACGTTGGAAACAATAATCGGAGACAAGCCCTTAAAGTAAATACAATAAATCAAAGAAAATGGCGAGTAGAGCCAGCATATAATATTGTGGCCGAAGTATGCAGTGAAGAACTAGGGTTTTCTTTCTTTCTTTTTTTCTTTCTTCTTTCTTGCGTACGCAGGCTGACACTCCTGCGGACACTGCCTATATATCTTGCAGTGCAGTGGAGTTTTGGGTGTGTTAATGACGTATGGTTTTTTTTTTTTTTATCCTGATCCCATTAAGGTAGAGCGAGGCAGCCATACTCCATCGTTCGGGGGAGAATATCGGATGTTGAAAGGAAGTCATTTGCTTTTGTGGGAGAAAAAATAATTCTTCTGTAGTGAACTGAAAAACTCGACAAGTCGCTACCCGCTTCTGTGTAGTGGTTGGTGACTCCATACCGCCACCCCTCCTCTCCACCTTTTTCGCTTTGTTTTCAATTTTTTTTTAACAACAAAAAACAGTTGGAAATCCTGAAGATGTACACGACGAGCTTTGTAGAAATATGGGAACTCATTTTAGTTGAAGAAGTACATCGACAGGCAGTTTTTAGGGACCAAAAAAAGGCGTACAGTTAAGACGTGGCGGACAGAGGTTTGATGAGAAACAGAGAGCTGAGATAGTGTATAGAGCCGGAAGAGACTTCCAGGCTGAGAGATAATAGAGCTTAGATAATAATGTATTATTAGAGCCGAGGGAAACCGTTTACGAGAGCGATTAGAACAGAGGAGCTGTGGTGGATAATGTATTAGAACGGTGGAAATCTGCACCACGAAGCTTGACAGAACAGAGGACCTGTGATTAGAATTTAATATAGAGCCGGGATTAAGATTACAAGAGCATGTCAGAACAGAGAGCGCGAGATAATGGTTTAGAGAGCCGGGAAACTTACGTAGCTGACCTAGAACCGAGAGCTGAGAGCGAACTATAGCAGCTCGGGGAGAACTCCCAGAGCTGACAGAACAGGAAGAGAGCTGAGTGAGATAAGGTATAGAGCTGGGAAACCAGTACAGAGCTGATTTTTAGAACGAGAAGCTGAGGATAACCGTATAGAGCCGGGGAGAAGAAGCGAGAAGAAAAACTCCCAGAGCTGGAGAGCTAGACAGAAACAGAGAGCTGAGGATAATGTATAGGAGCCGGGGAAACCTTACAGAGCTGATAGAATAGAGACCTGAGATAATGCACATAGAGCCGAGAGAACTCCCAGAGCTGATTAGAACAGAGAGAGCTGTGATACGGTGTAAGAAGCGGGCGGAGGAAAACTTCCAGCAGCTGCAAAGGAATATGGTGTAGGCCGAGCAGAAGACACGGATGTGGAGGAGGACTAAATTTCAGTAGCTACGTTACACATAGAGGCGGGGGAGGGCGGATAATCATCAAGGTAGGAGAACGAAGCAGAGGCTGAGGGGGTGAATACGGCACCCGTAGTTGCTTGTTGTTGTTGTTTGTTGTTGGTTGTGCTGTTTGTTGTTGTTGTGTGTTGTTGCTGTAGTCGTTGTCGTCCGTCCGTCATCGGCAATCATCCATCTACTCATCATCATCATCATCCATCATCATCATATCATCCTCATCATCATCTCCATCTTTGATCATAATATTATTATTATTATATATTATTGTATTATGGAATACTTATAGCTCGTCTGTCCATCAGCTATGAGACCAAGCTCTAAGCGCTTTAACAATCCACGGCTTGTTTACCCAACGGGCTGCCTACCTTAGCCAGTTGCCGACCGATAGAGACGGCCAAGCTGGCGCTGATCATGTCCCATGTTACACCGGTTCATCGCAGTCAGGATCGGGGGGAGGGGTCATAGCATATCCCTGCTGACACTCATTTTTCGGTTACTTACTTTGTCTACCTTTTCCTTCTTACTTCTACTTTTCCACCTCGCTTCTATACTATGCTTACTTTCTCTCACTTTACTTCATTTCCCCATCCATTTCCTCGCAATCACGCAGGGTGCATGATGCTATGTGTAACGTGCCATCCATACCCAATCCACGAAAACTGGCCTACTTTTTTTCCGAAAGTTGGTGATGGGAATTTGACGTGTGGTGCAAGATTTTGCGTTTGACAAAGTGCTGCTTTGTTCACACACGGAACCTCAGTCGCGTATAGGTCTCATTCGAAGGACTGTTATGGGGAATGGAGGTCATGGAACCGCACGAACCAATGTTATACTCTTACGAAGGGGAAAAAAAAATCCACCTGGTACCGAACGGACGTCCGCAACGGAAGCCCGGCGAGGATTTCGAACCTGCAACCCAGGGATGGCACCTCGATTACCTGTGCCCGGCGCCATGTCTGTCACAGAGCTAGATTCCGCCACCCACTAACTTCCCAGTTGTGTGTAGAGTTTGGTGCTCGGAGGTACAGGGTACAGGGTGGGGGTTGTGAGAGATTCACGTCTGAGAAAAATGAAGTAAATGATAAAAAATAGGCACTAGTCCTGGAGGCCGTGTTGCCTTGTTGTTATTTAAATTCAGTTTGTGCAGCGCATTCCTTCTCGGTGGATCGTAATTGGTTCTGAGTGCAATATTGTTTCAGTCTCTTATTTTCGCTAGAAGAAAGGGGGACCAATGTGATGAGGGAGGCGAGCGGGACGTTTTGGCCACTCTGAAGGTAAGATATTCCTCATATGGCTGTGTGTTCATCTTTAGGGTTATTACTCTTCTTGTCATCCTTATGCCTGTGAGTTTTGAGTGTAACTTGCTGAGGAGAGACTGAGAGAGAGAGAGAAGAGAAGAGGTGTGGAGAGGGGAGAGATGAATGAGAGGGGGCGAGTGAGAGAGGAGGAGGAGAGCGAGGGGGAGAGAGAGAGAGAGGGGGGGGAGAGGAGGAGAGGGGGAGGAGAGAGAGATGGAGGGAGAGAGAGAGAGGTTAAGTGCGATGGAATTTATGCTGCGCTAAGGTTTAATCATCAAGAACAATTTACTTTCTTTAGGATGCCTTTCGGAAGGTAAACTTAAGACCCTCTCTCTGTCTCTGTCTCTTTCTGTCTCTTTCGTGTGTGTGTGTGGTGTGTTGTGTGTGTGTGTTGGGCGTGGGTGTGTGTGTGTGGTGGTGATGGAGGTGTAAAGTATATGATTGCAAATCGTAAAGCACGTGCCGTTTTGCGAGGTTGGGTAATGTCACTCCAAGATGTATTTATATTGAACACGTGTGGGGGTAGTTCAAAACCTCAGGATGTATGTTAATTGTGACACACGTACCTTTGATTCATCACCACCATCAGAGTAAAGTATGACGGACAAATGTGTGCTTTGACGTCATTCGTCAAAGAATTATATGTGGTGGACGTTATATGCTTTTGATATCCCTGTCAGAGAATGGTTTTTGGGGTGTGTTATTGTGTGCCTAAATTTTGCTTTCCATGTATATCGTGGTGGGCTTCCTATGTGCATTATTCCATTTCCATGCTTTTTACGGATGCATTTGCGGCGGGTGAATTGTATGTGCTTTAATTTCACTCTCATTTTAATGTACTCTAGGATTTATTTATGGTAGACACTTGTGCTATTTCGTTTCACTTTCAGATAAATGAAATGTTGGATGGAACCGTATTTGCTTCAGGTTAATTCTGAGACGCATGGTATGGTCTGTCCATAACGTATTGTGTGTCTTTGATTTCACTCTCAAGATAATGGTTTTGGGTGAACGAATATTCTTTAATTTTTTTACTTTCATCTATAATGTATGTTGGTGGAACGGTGTGTACTTTTAGTTTTCTCCTCAGGTGTGCATGTTATGGGTAGACATATTTTGCTTTAATGTTTGCTCTCAGATGGATGTGTGGTGGACATGTTTGCTTTTTCTTTCACTTTCAGATGCATGTATTGATGTGAACACATATGTGCTTTAATTTTCACTCTCAGATTACTGTAATGGTGGAACATGTTCTTCTTGATTCACTGTCTCTTGATACATGGTCATGGTATGTGAAAGCACGCACTTTGTTTTTAATATCACAGTCTGGGGATATTTATTATGATGGACATATTTATTTTAATTTCAACCCTCAGGATACATGTACAGTGGACACGTGTGATGTAATTTCACTCTCGTATACATGTATCGCGAACAGGAAATGCGGTAGCTGCTCTTTTCAAATGCGTGTATGATAGACACCGTGTATGGGGGCATGTTTCTCTCTCTCAATTAATTGAAGCACAGGCGCAGAAGCTTCACTCTCGGCTGTTGCATTGATGAATATCGTAAGATCTTGCATCATAATTATCTTTCCTACGGATGCTCCTTCCTTCTTTCCCCTCCCACCACGCACCCGCTTTCCTGTTGGACCTGAAGTACAGCTTCCAGACGGAATCCCGGGTATATATGGTGATCCTGCCGTTACCTACTCAGGCCCGGGAGCACCTCTTCTCTTTGACTTGCCGAGGCCGTCATGTATTGGATGACAGGCGCCCGCCAAGGTACCAGCTTCAATTACGCCCGTTCAAATGCCGCTGAAGGGATTAAACACACATACACACACACAAACCACACACACACACACACACACACCACACACAGCATCACCACAACACACACACGAGGGGAGACCACACACACACTACCACACCACACCACACACACACACACCCACACATTAACCACACAGAGAGACCCGAGAGTTTGACCCGAGAGAAGAGAAGAAGAGAGAGGAATTCCCGATGACAAATCTAGCCCAACACTCATGAAGAGAAACGGTAGGAGGATGGACTAACATTCTCCTAACATTGTTATACTAACATCTTAGACGGACACAATGACTATAAAAACCAATAATAGTATAATCATCCCATAATTCCACACCCCCCAAAAACAACAAACAGATGGTTAAATCTCACATATTCGCTTTTCTAAAACTACATGGACCCAATTAACCAACTAACTGGACCCAAATTGCTCTATATCAATGCATGGTTCGTTGATGTTCAGATTTTTTTACGCTGCTGAGGTTGGTTCTAGCCCGAGAGTTCCTGCATTCTCAGCCATATCGTCACAGAGAACCTGGAAACCAATGAAACCCTTCTAATAGACCAGCAAAAGGAATGCGTTGCGCCACTCCGCGTGTCGGTGTAGGAAATGCGTGGTTTTAATAGTTAGTGACCTAACATCTGACGGGCAGGAACTGAAACAACATGCAGTGGTGTTACCACGAGAGCCGCCTAACGAACTGGCCCCCAGGAAAATACTCACTAAATATATACAACAAAAGGGCGACGCGTGTTTCGACCCGGTTGCTTGAGGTCTTCTACAGGCCTTCAGCCCACAAGCATGGTAAGCGAGGAAAAAAAAAAAATACGAATTCCTAGGCTTACATTTGGGCCGTTTGTTCGTCTGAGCTGCTTTTTTTAAAAAACTGTACGAAACCTTGAGTAATGACGGCATTATTTTCTGAGGGTTTGTTTCATTTTGGTCTTCTATTAATTCATTTTGTTCTAAATATCTGTTGGTTAGTTCTCCGAGTAAATTATTGTATAGCTGGGATCACGAGAGGAATCAGAAGATAGCTTAATTGTAATGTATCTCATAATTTCAATCATTTGTGCGCACAGCTCTCCATTCTCTGTGTTGTGGGGCTGTGTGTCGTGCTACTGAGCCCCGTCGTCGCGGTCAGTGCACGCGGCTTTTTTTGTGCGCTGCAGCCCGAGACCTTAGCCCGCACGTCGTGGTGTGCTGGCGTGTGCCGTGTGCTGTGTGTGTGTGGTCCGCGCCGCGCACTCCGCATATCCTTACTTTGTGATCACACACCGTGTTCTCTTCTTTGTTCTCCACCACCTTCTGTATTATTGTCAAACACATTAAATACTATTAATCATATAAACTCTGTTTTGAAGACTATGGGCAGATAAGTGTGGGCAGTGTAAAGCAGGTCTTGAAAGATGTGACTTAGTATCTTTGTCATATTATTCATCAGACAACGCAGGAGGATCAATGCATGACATACTTGAGTTCAGTTCTCTTCTCTACTGCCGATTTCTTATTTAACATTCTCATTTTGACTCATCATTCCTTCCTCCACTCACTCAGTGTGATGTTTTCTTGCGTTTGTTTTTCACCGGTATATAAGTATGGAGATTTTGCACGTCACAACCTGAGAACCTCGGGAACCATTTGACATTATTCCACCTATCCTCTGGCACATCTGTTTCGATATTAAGTAAGTTCTGTGCGGGAGGAGTTTTCGGCAACAAGGGAGGAGACCAGGGGGTTGAGCGTTCACTGCAGTGGATGGACGGTGGTAAGTAAACCCGCACTGCTGGCCGCTCGGGTCTTTTTTTTTCTTTCTGCACAGGTCTCCGAAAATCTCCTCTCCCTAACACGCCCATGCAAAGGAAGGGTACCTGAATCCAGTTCTGTTGGAGGTTTGGAAAGACGGTGGAAGGAGAACCGTGGGCCACACTTCCATATGGGACGAACTTCTATGTATGTGTGATCTTTCCACAGGCTCGCCGCTACGGACAACGACTATATATATACAGACTTCCACCCGCGCACGCTGCAGCCTGCGCGCGCGCGCACCCGCACCGCACACACACACCCACAACACAAACCACACAACAACACCACAAAACATACTCTCCACACACCACACACACACACACAACAAACCACCCCCAACCACCACACCACAAACACACACCAAACTTACCCTCTCTCTCTCTCTGTCGTGTGTGAGGGACCGGGGGATGGGGCTGGGTGCATGTATGTATGAAGGCGTATGGACGTGTTCGTATAACTAGAAACAAGGGATACCTAATAGAATGAGACGAGAGACAGAGAACAGAGGGGGGGGCCGGGGACAGAGATAACAGACTGAGACGAGAGAGAGCAGAGCCGGAGAGAAGAGAAGGGAGGCGGCAGAGAAGAGAAACATGTTATAAATCTATGAGATGGATGCGGGTTTACTAACCGGTGTATAAGTGCCTACTTTTTAGGAGGAGAGAGATGAGGGCCTTTGAGCTGCCGAGATCGAGAGCGGGATGTGAGATGAGGATCGATTGGAGAGGATTTTTGATGATTTTATTCGAACTTTTATTGGAACCGGATTGAGAGAGAGAGTCTCCTTGGCAGTTTGTACGATCGTGGAGGGTTGTGTGGGTGTCCCGTTGGCTGAGCGCTATCGTGGGGGCGTGTTTCAGGGCCCCCGAGGTGCTGGAAGAGCCGGTGCGTTACGGGAAGGAGGTGGGACTGGGGAGCCTCGGGGTTTACTCCAAGATGGTGACTGGCACACGTGAGTGAGGGGGCGAGTGCAGAGGGCAGGGGCGGGCCAGGGAAGGGTGTTGGCGGGAGGGTGGAGGCTGGGGATGGTCGGTCGGCACGGTACGTGAGGCGGGGCTGAGAGGGTGAGAGGGAGTGACAGGGAGGGTGTTGGTTCGGGTCGAGGGTTGGCCGGCCATGGTTGTGTGGTGGTCGGCACAGTGTTTCGAGTGTAGGGAGTGTGCGAGGGGAGTGGGTATGAGGATATTGGTGTTTTGCGGGGGAAAGGTTTTTGTGGGGATAGGGGATGGTGGCTGGAAGTGCTACGTTGTCCAGGGAGGTGAGAGGGCCGAGTTGGGGAGGAAGGGAAGGGTGTTGGGGGGAAGGGTCGGAGGATTGGGTGGGTGGCTGGCACGGTGGAGTGAGGGGGGGGAGGGGAGAGGGGCGGAAGGAAGGTGTTGGGGGGAGGGTGGAGGAGGGGATGGTGGGTGGCACATGAGTTAGGGAGGTGAGAGGGGAGGGGAGGCGGGAAGGGTTGTGGGGGGAAGGGTGGAGGCTGGGGGATGGTGGCTGGAACAATGAGTGCGGGGTGAGAGGGAGGGGAGGAAGGCGAAGGGTGTTGGGGGGGAAGGTGGGGATGGAGGATGGTTGGCACGAGGGGAGGCTTTATCACCGTTCTGTGGTGGTACCAGAAAAAGTAGAAGGTACGGCTCTATAGTGGCGAAGTATACTCAGTGTTTAGAGTAGTTTAGTCTGTGCCTTTGACCTAACTCCCTCCCTCTCTATTCGTCTCTTCTCGCCCTCTATCTCATTTTGTTTTTTTTCCATCTTTCATTCTCGCCCTTTATATCCAGTCTGCCCTCCCCCCACCCCACGTTCCCTCCCCGTCTCTCCCGTCTCTCTTTCTCTGTGTGGTGTGTGTGGTGTGGGGTGAGGTGTTTGTTGTAAGTCGTATTGTGTGTGTGCGGGTTGCCGTGTGCGTGTGTGTGGTGTGTGTGTGTGTGACTCTCGTGATTCATTGACACACAGTCATCTAAGAACCCGCCAATTAAAAGCCAGCTCCATGAAAAACAAAACACATTACATCAGAAAAGTTTAGATATCTCTTATCTCAGTTACATCATTCAAGTTCGTGGGCAAAAAAGAAAAAAAAGAAAAGAAAAGGGCAAAAAACAGAAAAAGACAAGAAAAACAAGCAAATTTTTTAAAGAAAAAGCCAAAAGAGAAGGCAAACAAAAAAAAAAAAAAAAGAAGGAATAACCCAACAGGATCCACTTTTGCGCTGGCTGACTAGACATTTCTTTTGACCTGATAAGCGTATGAGCCATAACCGGTTCCATCAGCACTGCCAGATAGATTTCAAACAACTCAACACTTTCACGAACCTTCCTCTCAGGTCAAGTGATTATCTGAACTTGTTTGATGACGTTGAGCGTTATTCCCCCACCTCAATGCGGTTCACTACCTTTGGTTTTTTTTTTCTTTCTTTTTTTTTTACAAACATTGTCGGCGACCTGGCAAGCTAGGACTGATGTATGTCTTTCGTAAGGTAAAGTCATGTGGTTCGTACTTAGCCCATTAGCGACCTCAAAGGTCCATAGTTCACCGCGTTGAATGTCAACTCTTTACTTTATCGCGTTTTCAAAAAAAATAAGTTCATTTTCACACATTCCCCTTTTAAAAATACTGTACCTTACATTAAAAACGCAACCGGAAATTTTGTTTAAAATCTTTTTTCCTGTAAATTTTAGATCAGAGATGAAAAAGTTGCTCCTCTTTCCAGAAATTCAAAGACCACATCAACGGCTGGGTAGGGGCACTCTGAAACAAGGTTGTTTCATGGAGTCCCTTGCTGTAAAATGTTATGGCCTCATTTCCCCATCCATCCAGGTCCTACTTTTTACTCACTCACCAAAAGAATAATGTTTCATGGGGGAGAAGTAAATGACATGGAATGCACCTTCAACGGAGATGCTTGCTTGCTGTTGGGTGGAGCATGCGAATTGGTTTCCCTTGGTTCTGTGATGCAGATGGCGTTCGAAGGGGAGGAACAATCAGGAGTGTCAAAGGAAAGGTTCGCTATTTTTGGTTGGTGTTTGTATGTCTTCCGACCGCCTCTATCTTTTGTCGCCTCTCTGTCCAGGTGTCTGATGAATGTATGTGTATGTGCTCTGAGCTTTTACTCCATACGTGGGTGTGCGTGTATGTGTGTGGGTCGTGCGCGCGTTCGCGAATACGCCTGTGTGTTGTATATGTCGGTGCATAAGTTTGCATGTACGCAAGCGTGCGTGCGTGGGTGTGTGTGTTTAATTTCCACACACACACACACCCACACACACACACACACCACACACACACACACATATGACATAGACACATGTTCACACAGAGAGAGAGAGAGAGAGAGTAGAGAGAGAGATAGATATTCTATTCAAAATCACGTGCGCGCGCGTGCACGCAACACATACACACACACACACACACACACACACACACACACACACACACAAACACACACACACAAAATGCCTGAGCCACACGTACACGCGAGCGCGGACACACCAGAAAAAGAAACAGATAGAATAGACAAATGAGCGCATGCGCACGCGCGGTGCGTACAGCCAAAACATCCACACGCACGCACGCGCGCACACAGACATGCCACATGCACGTGCACCTCACTCGCTTACACACGCGCACGCACACACACACACACACACACACACACACACACACAACACACACACACACACACACACACACCGAATGTACGGAGAGAGAGAGAGAGAGGAGGGGGGGGGGAGAGATTTGACGTGAATTTACCATTTATCAGTTCAAGAAAACTGACTAGGAATAAATCACCTTTGACGACAACATTGTCAGCTTTACGTTAATAAAGGAATTACCAACACCAAATCAGAGAGGGCGGTAACATTTGCCAGAGAGTATATCGGTATATAATAGAATAAATGAGGACAGGAGACGCAGAGACAAAATTTAACAGCCGTGGTCCCCGATTGATCCTCTGTTCGCCTTTTATTATTATTATTTTATTATGATTATTATTTTTTTTTAGTTTATTGACGTTGACTTTGAATCACGTCATGGCTGATAGTTCTTGGCTGGCGATGCCATAATATGAAATCCCAGCTTCAGCCACGTCAGTCCTAGCTCGTCTTGCATCTTCTGTGCTAAGCTGTGTCCCTACTAGGGTGAACCCGAGAGAGGTTGATATGAAACACTGTCATGTGACCGTGAAAATTGAATGTGTGTGTGTGTGTGTGGTTTGTGTGTATGGTGGGTGTGTGTGTTGTTGTGTTTGCTGTGTGTGTGTTTGTGTGGTGTGTGGTGTTGTACAGACGTGGTTTTGAATTGGTATGGTGTCTTTGCGTTCCCTCTCTTTATCTCTCTCTACTTGTTTATCTCTCTCTTCTGTCTCGTCTCTACTCTGTTCTTGTATATTCTATATTCTGTCTCTATTCTCTCTCTCTTTTCTCTTCTATGGTCTCTCCTGTCTCTCTCTCTGTCTCTCTCTGTCTCTGTTCTTATCGTCTCTGTCTTCTCGTCTCTCTC
>JADBJO010024549.1:0-10000 GCA_016801955.1 Conus betulinus
TCTTGGTTAAACGATGGGATAGTCTCTGGACAATTATTAATCTGAGCTTCATATTTTGATTAACAAAAAAACGCCCGTGGTTCCGTGATAAATTAGGTCTCTATGGAACATTTACGGAATGGTTTTTTTTTTCATTGACTTTTACATCGCTTTACGTTTTCGGTACCTTTAGTGTTGGATAAGAGGAAGCTCTTGTTCTAGTTTATTAAACCAACATCATTAGTCGCCTTACCCACGGAAAAAAAATGTCAATAAGTGTTTTGAAATACGTAAAAAGAAGACAACAACAACAACAACATCAACAACAAACAGCAACACAACAACAACAAACAACAAAACCCTATACGAGTTTTTTATTCCTGATCCGAAAAGGAAATTGGTGAACACACGGATTTTGTTTGTTGTTGTTGTGTTATTTTTCTTGTAATGCGGACTTGCACACAAAAGCCCCTGAAGTAAAAAACAGTGATGGCTTTAAACACCCCTAAAGGTGGATTTTCATTGCGAAGAATGGAAAAAGAAAGAAAGGAAGAAAGGATGCCAGAAAAAAAAATGAAAATAAAACGAGGGCGCGGAACGAAATTAACAGAAGAAGAAGAAAAAGAAGGAGAAGAAATAAGAATTTTCAAATGGGAGACAAATCAGGCACATTGAAAGTTTTTTTTTTCTTTTTGCTCACCGAACTCAAAACAAACAATGGAGTAAGCGAGAAACCAAAAATGTGACATGGGAAAGAGCAGAAGGAGAAAAAAAAAGAAAGAAAGAAAATAATAAAATAAAGAAAAGACCAGGAGAGAGAAGAGGACTGAGAATCTAATAGTGGAAGAATTTAGGCACGCCGAAGGCTTTTCACAGGATGCCCTTTGAAAATAAACAAAAACAAATCAAAAAAACAAAACATCACCAACACAAATACTACAAAACCAAGTAAAGAAGAAAAGCTGAGATGAAAAGAAGCAAAAACAAGTTTTCATTGATTAAACTGATTAATGTCTAATGTGTCAGGGGAACTTGGTGGATTGAAAGTTATTTTTTTCTAAGGGTGCCCTGGTAAATCAACAATGATGAAGTACCCAAACGGGAGGCAAAAAAGAACAGAGAATCTTGAACCAGAGCAACGGTAGTTTGTAAACATACCACCAAATGCTGCACACACACACCCACACACACACACACCACACACACACACACAAACACACACACACACGCGCGCGCGCGCGCGCGCGCGCGCACGCTCACGCACGCACGCACACATACACTAAAGATTAATTTTGTCACCTACTCACTCTTGACCCATCACGTCATCGCTTATTCGCGTGTGCTGCACACAACACACACACACACCCACACACACACACCACACACACACACCACGGCACGCACGCACGCACCCGCACGCACACACCACACACACACACACACTATAATAGACGAATTCACTTTGTCATCCGCTCGCTCATGACTCATCATGTCGTCACTTATTAGCATGTATTATGCACATCAGTTTTGTTGTTCCTTCAAGCAGTCATCGCGGGCGGGTTTACTCGTGTGTGCAAACAGACGCAGTTATCTCCGCTAGGCAGATAGATGATTGTTTTCAACCGCGTTTGTTGCTTTGTATGTCTGTCTGTCTGTGTCTGTCTGTCATCAAGATTCTGGAAAGGGGGGGGGGGGGGGGGGGGGGGGGGGGGGGGGGGGGGGGGGGGGGGGGGGAAGAAAATAGCGAAAGCTGAAGAACCGATTAAAAGGAAAAACTTGGAAGAAAGATAGGGGATAAGTCCCAGACCGGAAGAGAGACTGAATTTTGGCACAAGCCCGGATTCAAAGGCGGATCCATGTTTTTTTCCCACAATTTTATTGATATCGCAAAATGTGACATTTAAACAAAGCGTTTCTGCTTGGCTTAAGGCTGTGTCAGACCAACTGACATAGGCTAGAACACCAAGGCTGTAGTTACACGGGGATGTCTTCAGTCGTGACAAGCTCCTAGTATAACACCATCAGTCTCCAAATCCCTCGAAGTCGGAGGAGTATGGCTGTTCACGTGGCGGAGTAATCAAAAAAACGGTCACTCACGTAATGTTCTCATCCCTAGCTGATGCATTTATACCAATGTGTTCAAAGTACTTCGGCTGTTCGGAATAATCCCTGGAGTCTTTTAGCCCAGGGTACGACGACAATAACAACAACAACAACAAGCATTGTTGTTGTTGTTGTTGTTGTGTGTAAAATCTCAAAAAAAAAATTATGCATGCGTTTCCGTTTATTAAAAAAGAATAGGTTTGATGGGTGTGTGTTGATATTTATGAAGTCATAATGCTTGAAGCCGATCCGGATTAAAACGATGAACTAGTAAAAAAAAATAACAATTGTAGGAGGGATGGTCATTCATTAATTTGTTGTCACTGCAAGATAAAAGGTGAGACAGAAACCTACAGCTTCTTCCAAAGTGGAAGCTGAGACAAAAATGACCTTTTTATATATTTATTGATTTATTCATTTATCTTTTATTATTTGTAGTTTTTTTTTTTAAATTTAGGTAACTGTGCACTCGTTTTAAAATCGCAAAATAGTACGCTTTATTAGTTCCTTGAACAAGAATTCGATCACTGGCTGTTTCATTACTTGATATATTTTTTTTTCTTATCAACTTAAAAAAAAAGTCTCGGTCTTTGTAACATACAGTGTTCACAAATATACATTCACGTGTCGTGCGTATGTCATGCACATAGAAGACACAAACCATCATCAACATGGTGTATGACAAAGACCGAAAACAACAGAAAATTGTTCGGTTATTGCAGACTTTTTTTTCTCCTTCTTTTCCAGTTCCTTTACTCCCCCATCCCATCCCCACACCCCCCTCTTCCAACCACTTCCTTCCCTCTATCCTACCCCTATCTCCACATTCCGCTTTCTCAGTCATCTCACTGATACTGTTCTACATTCTTTTGTTTTTTTCCAACAGATGCGGTGATTTTTCT
Organism: Conus betulinus; assembly: GCA_016801955.1. Classification (NCBI taxonomy): domain Eukaryota; kingdom Metazoa; phylum Mollusca; class Gastropoda; order Neogastropoda; family Conidae; genus Conus; species Conus betulinus. The sequence goes on from JADBJO010024549.1 coordinate 2,985, forward strand.
TTTTAATAAACATTGACGAGAATATCATAGCTGTTTAATTATCGCTTTTAAGCAAGAATCAAATCCAGTTTGAAAAGAAAAAAAAAAGAGATCGATCACTGATCGATAGGTCATACGAGAGGCAAATAATTTGCCCATTCATCACACACACAACACACACACACACACACACACACACACACACACACACAAATTCTGGCATCATATTGATCTTTCGATTGTAAAGTTCTGTTTCTTATCTGTTTCAATTTTCTCTTCAACACGATCACAGTCGGTTTTTACTATCTTATGACTTGGACTGCAAGTCAAGGGTGTGACGGAAGCCCTCGCCCGCAAGATCAGGAAGAATGGCGTGGTGGTCCACTCTAAGCCCTACAACACCATCAGAAGCAGACTAGTGGGCCCCAAAGGACAAAGTGGACAAACTAGAACGATCAGGGGCAATCTACGAGATCCAGTGTGGAGACTGTGACCAGACATACGTCGGAGAAACAGAAAGGAAATTGAAACTCCGCATCAAAGAACACAAGAGAGAAATCATCACCAGTCGGAGAACACTTGAACATCAGCGGACATGAGTTCTCCCGAGGACAATGTCAGCGTCCTGGACCAGAAACCTAAATGGTTCCAAAGAGGAGTAAAGGAGGCCATCTACATCGCGGCCACGTCTCCTTCCCTCAACCGAGACCGGGGGCGACACAACCTACCAGCAGCCTACACTTCCCTTGTTCGGTCGCGTGACTCGAGTTCATCGCGAGATCACGTGCACCGAACCCAACTCACTCAGCGAGACATTCGGCGCTGACGAAGGCCTCTGGATGGAGGCCGAAAGCTACAATACCTTTCTTTCGTTTACTGTAAACTGTCAGTGTCGTAACAGGTTATCATGAAAGAATCTTGGCACCTCTGACCAGAAAGACCTGCTGAGCTCACAGTTCCAAAGGCAGCCAGTGAGACCTCTTCTCCTTTTTAATGAGACAATGATGACCTCGTCAGGCGCAGTTTCGATGCGCATCTGCGATTATTCTGGGGACACGTCAACAGAGATACCATGGAAGTCAGGTCCCGGATCCACATCCGGGCGGAACAGGAAAAACGCTGCGAAGGACTATATGACTTTGGCAGATGGTCTTCGCTTTCCCGAAACATCCTGACAGATTTATCTTTCTTTGAATGTGGATTGTTGACGTCATGGGCAACTGGCGATAAATAAATATTTCCTGGAAGCGTGGTGGTTCCTTCCTTCTTCTTCTTTCTTTTTCTTTTTTCTTTCTTTTTTCCCCTTTCTTCTTTCTTTCTTTTCTTTTTTTTTCTTTTCTTTTTTTTTTTGCTGCTGGTTTAAAGGAGTAACTCCTCTTGAATACTGTATCTTGGTTTGATTCAGACCAAAAAAAAAAAGTTTCTGTCTTCATGGAATTGGAAAAACATTTTGCATTGGGAGAGGGAAGACGGAGGGCAAGGGAGTGGGGTTGGGGGTGGGGGTGGAGGAAGCCTGAACTGGCAGCAAAAAACATGAAAAACATCATCGCAGTCTTCCAGCGCTTTTTGATTTGAGAGAGAGAGAGAGGGTGTGGGGGAGGGGTTGAGGAAGACTCCTCTTCCAAAATGTTCATGAAAGCGCCGGTGTGTGTGGTGTGTGTGATGTGTGTGGTGTGTGTGTGTGTGTGTGTGTGTGTGTGTAAAGTGCAAAGAAGTGTTCCTTTTTTCAGCCAATTTTTTTTTTCTCTCAATAAAACTGGGCGAGGGGGGAGGGGGGAGGAGGAGGTATGGGACGGGACACACCAGAACAAGCCGTCCATCTTTTTTTTTTTCTTTTTTTTTTTTTTTTTTTTTGCTTCAAATACTTTGGGGGACAAGAAAACTAGTCTGGCCATCCCAACAGTTTCATGGAGGGAAAGGCGGGTGCCTCATGGCAACCCTTCCCCCTTTTTCTGCCCGGTTCCGATGTTACCATGTCTTATAGACGGGTGCTGGAAATTAAGACATTGATGTTACCAGCATGGCACCGTGAATGATAGTTTTCCTGAAGATGAAAGTGCTTTTATGAATCATGAACTTAAAGGTGGTACTTGAAGGGGTTTGGACAGACTGTGTGTAAAAAGTAACGAAGGAGGATACATGCAAAGAAAAAATGAAGAAAAGAAAGAAAGAAAGAAAAAAAAGAAAGAGAAAGAAAGAAAAAAAGAAGGAAAAAAGAAAGAGGAAAAAAAGAAAATAAGAAAGAAAGAAAGAAAGAAGGAAAGACAAGGAAAAGAAAAAGAGAAAAGAAAAGAAAGAATAAAAGTACGAATGAACGAATGAACGAACGAACGAAAGCAAAGAACGAATGAACGAAAAAAGAAAGAGAAAGACAGAGAGAGAGAGAGAGAGAGAAAGAAAGAACGAAACAGAGGGAGAGAAAAAAATAGAAACAAAAACGACGCGGAGCGAGACTGCCATCAATAAGACCTTCTTTGATGACGCATGTGTTGAAAACACTTGTTCGTTCAAAACTGGTAATTCCAAATACCCTGATCACTTTCATATGTTTATTCAACTATTTATCTATTGCTGTCCGTTCAGTTCTAGTTGTAGATTACAGCGTCATGTTTGACACTATTGAAGCACGCAGAAGACCTTCCACAACTTAATTAAGTTATGAAAGTTTTTAAAAAAAAAAAAAGGAAAAAAAAAAAAAAAAAGGTGTTGTGTGTGTTGTGTGTGAAGGTGTGTGTGGGGTGTGTGTGGCTGTGTGTGTGTTGTGTGTGGTGTGTGTGGTGTGTGTTGTGAAAGAAACGCACATGCATACAAAACAAATAGTACAAAAAGCGCGCTCGGTTGAGTTCACACGCCGGCTACACATAATTTGTTTCCACCTGGGGAAGTAATTGTAGATGCTGACTGAAAAAGTGAAGAGTGACTACCCATGTGCTTTTTGCAATATCACATGGAAAAAGACAACACGTAAAACTTTTCTCTATCATGCGCAAGTTTATAGTTTTACGAAAGAACACATCACTCCGGGTCGTAGATAGTTACCTGCTAATTGTTTATCGAGTAGAAAAATGTTGTTTCGATCTTAATGAACGGATCCTGGGATTCGCTATTGTCACCACCCCAAATTTCAACGATTTTGGCCCTGGGACACATTCCATCTTTCCACCAAGTGTCGTTAAAATGGATTGTGATACTTTTTGCTCAATTCTGCTGACAGACAAACACACAAGCAGACGTAGTTGACAACATAATGTCTTGGAGAAGGAGAGGAACGAAGATCATCTAAACAAAACTCGTTTTACACACTGTCTATAGGTGACATGTTTGTTAGTTCGGGTTCTGAGACCAGCGGACACCAATGCAATGGCGCGACTCACAGTAGTTCGCTCGATGTGGACGATATATACGTTTCTTCCTGCACGTGCAAACCATGATTTTAGTGCCAAACAAAGAGAAGTCACAGGGCTACTATTCCTAAAAAAAATAAGTTCGTTTTCATTCAAGCGTTTCTTTCAACAATGGACCAGAAAAAAACCCAACGTTCACTTAAAATAACGGTTTGATTGTCAGACAAGGGAGAATGCAGACCTCTGCGAAGGTACAAACATCTTTGTGCTTCTTGGGGCCAAGGTTTCCATTCAGATTCGTACTACATCTTACAAGTTCGCAGTCATCAGAATATCTAATCAGTCTGATGGTGGGTGATGATATTCATTGTTATTTTTATCGTTATCTCATCACCATCATCATAATTATTATCATTAACATTATCATCATCATCGTCATTCATATATTTATCTATAGATTTATTTTGTATTTATTCATTTATCTAACTGTTTATTTTGGGGGCGAAATTTATGACAATATACAGTATCTTCTATCTTTGAATGGTTAGAGAACGTTAAAAGCAAAAACAAAAAACAAATCCTGGATCCCCTTTTGATTTACATCAACCCCAAAAGTGAATCTTTCCGGCAAGTAAATAGCCTGGTCTGTAGGGTACATCGCACATCTTTCCGGGCAAGTTTCGTTAAAATCAGTGTGACAGCTTTTGCCTGCAGTCCGACACAAAATAAAACAAAACAAAACATAAGACAATGAAACAAAAAACAGAAAAAAGCCCATTTCACGTAACCTGCTTGATGCAAGTAGTTTTTCAAGCAATGCGCATTTTTTTTTTTTTGGTCATGCTCTTAATCAATTTCAGTTTCACACTAATGAGTAACTTCTGAAAATTTCGAAAACAAAAACAAAAAAAGCAGGCTAAACACAGAGTGACCCTATTCATACATACACACATATATACACACATACATATATGCATACATTATGTACACACACACACACACACACACACACACACATATATATATATTATATATATATATATACCACTTTTTAATTGTTTATTTTTCTTGAAAGTAAATGTAATCTTTTTTCAGGCAGGACGTCTTCACTTTCGTGAATGATGTGGATTTCCACATCCAGACCTGCAGCTTGGCACAACACATATTACCTGATCAGATCAAATCAAGTCAAGACGCATATAGCTCAGACGACCGCAAAGGGCCATGTCAGGGCTTCATCTGATCAAAGTCGGTTTTCTGCATAGCTGTAGGGAGAAGAACAATATAATTTTCGTTAGCCCGCTAAATACTTAAGATTGTTTTTTTTTGTTTTTGCCTTCGCAAAATCTTAGATATAAAAAGTCGTTATCTCTTTCGGGAACTAAAAAGAAAAACAAATCACATCAGGTGGAACATCTGTGTACAAAGTTTTTTATGGAGTCCACTGCAAAGTGTTTATATCTAACAGCATGTAACTCCTCATAATTTAGACGCGCCTGTTTTTATATCCAGTAGTAAGTACATCACATAGAAACAGACTGCCCTCCACAGAGTTGCCATTAAATCGCAATAAACAAAAACATGGACATGAAAAAAAACAAGAAACATACACACACTTTGTCACAATCAGACTCAAACAGAAAATTCCGAGCAAAATCATATCGTAAACACGCTTAATTAAAAAAAAAAAAAAGAAGAAAAGAAAAAAACAAAGGAAAACAAAGACCGTAGGCAAATTCCCGTGGCCGGATAATCGACATGGACATTATCCAGAGAGACTGGTACTTACCGCCAGCACACTCAGAAATCTACGCCAATTAACTCTTGAGAGTCCTGGACGAAGCCTAGACACGGTTACCTTCTCTTAAAGCTGAGAGGAAATAACGCAGTGGTGTCTCTGACTGGGCGGCGAGAGGAGATCTTTTCGACTGGTTCCGATGGCGCGTGGAAAAAGAGTTAAAGTCCACTCCTCCCCTGCCGCGTCACGTGCACATTTGCATGTAATTGCCCCCAAGTTGTGTAGATCGTTCATCTTTTTGCTCTCTCTCCCAGCGCGTGGACAGGCGCGTGAGGTTTGTGTCCCCCCTTTTTTTTTTTTTTGTTTATAAACTTTACTTTTGGGTGGCACTTTCCCCCCCTGATGTTTTTGTTTTGCCTCTCTCTCTCTCTCTCTCTCTCTCTCTCTCTCCCTCTCTCTCTCTCGCGCGCGCGCGCGCGCGCGTGTGGGTGTGTGTGTGTGTGTGTGTGTAGTCTTCAATCTAATCTATTCACGTCATGTGATCTTAGACAAAAAATTAACAATTAAAAAAAAAAAAAAAAAACCACACACAAACAAAAAAACAAAAAAAAAACCGCAGCAACAATTAAGAATAACCTAAGTAACATCAAATACAAATATAGATCTGCTGCATCTCATTACAGGTAAGAAAAAATCGGACTTTGAGTTAATGCTAATCCACTGTGAGGAATTATTTAAAATTTCATCCAAGGAAGACTCAGATAAAGCAGGCAAAAAGTTTTTCAACTGTTTACATTTTAGAAGCATATGCATATTTGATATTTTTCCACCACCACAAATGCATTTTATGTCATTTGTAAATTTTGTTTTAAAAACATTTAGTTTAAATTAAGAGTATAAATCAAAGAAGTCATTGACTTAACATGATATAAGCCATTTCGAGTTCTTAAGATAGTATCATACTGTGGTGGGCGATTTTTTTTTCTTAAGGTTGGATAGAAAGTACCCAGAATCTTTTAGCTTCTTTCTGAAGTGCTTCCAACACGCATTCTGTAAGAACATAATTTTATCCCTCTAGAAATGACAGGGAAAATTTTAAACTATATGCATTGTCAACACGTTTTGCTTCACTTTTTGTCAGTCTATCAATTCTTTCATTACAATGGATTCCATAATGTGATGGAATCCAGCAGAATGGAACACTACTACATTAAAAAAAATCATGCCAATGTTACGAATGAGTTCTTTAAACATCAAGTTCTGTTGAATCTTGAATAAGAGAGAGAGAGAGAGAGAGAGAGAGAGAGAGAGGAGAGAGAGAGAGAGAGAGGGGGGGGGGGGGGGGGGGCAATCCGTCCTCTCCAAGAAAACTTAGACAACTGGAAGCATGGGAGTAGACTTGGCTCATATCCTTCCATCCGGACAAGTGCCACAAACTTGACTTTGGCGGAAAACACATGGCCCCTTTACCACCTGCACGGCCAAACCCCCCAGACCACCACGGAGGAAAAGTATCTGGGTGTTACCCTGTCTACCAACTTGAAATGGAAACACATGGCCCCTTACCACCTACACGGCCAAAACCCCCAGACCACCACGGAGGGAAAAGTATCTGGTGTTACCCTGTCTACCAACTTGAAATGGGAACCCCACATCAGCAAACATCGTCGACAAAGCCTCAAAAGACCCTTGGCTTTGTCAAGCGGACTCTCAAGATAGGCTCCATCAGGACGAAGGAGAGAGCCTACAAAGCCCTGGTTCGCCCGACCCTACACTATGCTGCCAAGTATGGGACGCTACCAAGAAGGGGACAAAACAGCGCTTGAAAAGGGGTCAACGAAGGGCGGCACGCTGGGTAGTCAACCGCTACCATCAGACTTCCAGCGTGAGTGCGATGTACGAACAACTTCACTGGACACCGCTTGAAGACCGACGGCGTCAGATTCGGCTGTCGT
>JADBJO010024549.1:15000-25031 GCA_016801955.1 Conus betulinus
ACAAAGGCGCTTCCTTGCCTACCCTGGAGGCATGGGTTCGAATGTAGGCAGGCGAAAAAAAAAAAAAAAAAAAAGACAAATGCGAAGTCGTCTAGGATACCGGCCGGCCCCCTAGAGCGTGGTTAAGAGTTAAGAGCCTAAACACATTGCGTCAGAGACTGTTCGAGCGGAAGGGGGAGGGAGGGGATATGGGAGGGGAGGAGGAGAAGGAGGGCGGGACGAGAGGAGGTTGGGGGATGGGGGTGGGGAGGTGGGGGGGGGGGGGGGTGATGGGTGGGCGGGGGAGGGGGAGGTAGAGTGGGTGTGGTAGGGGGACACAGTACCTTATTATCTGCACAATGTGTTAAAGATTTTTTGCTGTTTGATCCGTAACCGATCTTTCCTCCTCAACTATCCACTCCATTTCCCTTCCCCCGTCCACTCTCTCCGTCTCTCTCTCTGTCTCTGTCAAGATCTGTCTGTCTGTCCCTTTCTGTCTGTCTGTCTGTCTCTCGGTCTGTTCACTCTCTCACTCTCTCTCCTCTCGTCCGTCCCCTCTCCACGCTCTCTCATGTCTCTTCTCTCTCTCTCCCCTCTCTTCTCGTCCCTCGTCTCCCTCTCTCTCTCTCTCTCTCTCTCTCTCTCTCTCCGTACTGTACGGACAGAGGGCACATTCAGGCTCTGTGATTCTTCTTGGTTCGTCGGATTGTTGGGCCCCGGGCCGGGTGGGAATGGGTGGGGGACGTCGGGGGTTGCAGAAGGAGGGGGGGGGGGGGGGGGGTGGGGGCGGGGAGGAGGAGTGAGGGGATTGGGTTGAGATGGGGCGGAAGGTGTGTGTGTGTGTGTGGTGTGTGTGTGGTGGGTGTGTGTGTGTGTGGTGGTGTGTGTGTGTGTCCGGAACCTGTGGAGACTCTTCTTCCCCTCCATGATCAGTGGATGGAGGATCTTATTCAAAAGAACGGGTCGGACCCCCCCCCCCCGGCGATGCGAAGAAAACGCTTAGTCTTCGAAAATTGCTTTACTTGATGCTCGAGCGAGAGAGAGAGAGAGAGGAGAGAGAGGAGAGAATGAGAGATAGAGAGAGAGAGACTCAAGACTCTACTGTTTAATTACGAAAGGTTCTCAGCAGCTCCTACGACCACATGAAATCACGTGAACGATGATAGAGGCCACAAACACAGTAACCCGGGGAATAAGAGATAAGTGTTGGAAGGACGGAATGGAACTGGGATGACGGTGTACATGGAGAGCGGCATTGGGGATTGTAAGAGGGGGGAAAGGGGGAAGTGGGCGGATTGGGGGGGTGTGGGGGGAGGGGAAGGGCTTGGGCTGGGGGGTGGTGGGGGGGGGGGGGGTGGGGGGGGGGTGGGGGGGAGGGGGGGGGGGGGGGGGGGGGGGGTTTAGAAATTATACAATGGGGGGGAGCTGGGGGGGGGGGTAATTTGATTTTCTATTGTGTTCTTCATAATTCGCATACCTATCTATGCCACATCTGGGGGATTTTTCCACTCGAGGGGAGGGTCCCTTATGAAAAAGGCCTATAATTCTGACAAGCCGATTGCATTACGAATTTCGATGATGCTTCAGCCCCTTTAACTTTGGTGGCTTAGTCCTTCAGACATACCAAAATTATATGTAAACGTATCCTTGCAACATCCGTCAGATTCGAATGCTTGACCTTCTGTACCACCATAAATATTGGCTATAGTAAACATATCACTGCAACATCTGTACAAACCTTATGATTTCATACACTAACCAATATTGATAGCACGAAAAATTCCACTTCGGTTGTTTGAAAGAAATATCTTATCTAATTCATTTATCACCAAACATCAAAACAGAAAATGGCGGTTTTGCACCATCATTCACAAATCGTCTTAACGACATTGCACACAGCGTCAGTCGAAAATTCATTGCGTGCGTTGGATGTCAGAAAATAAACATTCCTAACCTAAAACAGAGTGTTGATACCCGTTTCGAGGTTTCATATTTTCAATAAGTCAAAGTAAGATTCAATAGGATACTACTTCCTGGTGTTAAATGTTTCTGTACACTGAATATGCTTGTTTTGCGTTCCCCTTGACCAAAGTTTTCTTCTTATACTCGCAACAAAAAAATGATCAAATATTCTATATTTTCTCTTGGTTTCGGCAAACGAATTATCAGAGACTCAAGTAGTGTTATTACCTTTTGTCTATTGAGATGCATCAGTCTTTTACAAACCCATTACTGACGATACTAAGAAGCGCATTGTATGCTTTTCCTTGGAAGCTGCCTACATACTATCTTTCTATTCTGGCAAGACGAAGAGCCTTCGCATCTATCCACAATTGGTTTTCTTCCCGTTCCACTCCCTATAGCGTATCATTTGATAGGTTAGGGGAGAACCCAAAACATTTAGGAGGAGGGCTTTTTTTTTTTCAGAGTGAATAATTTGTTTTGTTATCCACTACATAGAGTACTTGTGCAAAAATCCCACAACCCCTCGGAACCGTTGTGATGCATGCATAGGCCTTTCCTTGCGAATCAAAGAAGTCCTTCTGAAAATGATAAATGAATTTTTTTCTTTTCCACCTAGAATCCACCAAACTTTTTAAATCATTATTCACTGTTCTGCGCCTTAACCCGCTTTTGTTTTTGCCCTTTCCTGTTAGTTTTCTGAAAAGTCTGTGAAAGGGAAAGACATCCGCACTACACTACAAATCAAATTCCTAGGGTAATTTCTACTACTCTAGCCAGTTAAGAATAACTTCCCCCCTTCCCCCCCGCCTTTATAACAAGCAAATCGTTCTGGGACTGGCAATACAGCCCCACCCTTTTTTCTGATAATGACAATGATGGAATTATCTGATTTTTTTACGGTAAGTTCAAGATTGTTGCACTTAGCGCGAGTATCAATGCCACGATATCATCAGCGAATAATAGCATCACAAGCAATTCATCCTACCGAGATAGAGCTGAGGCGCCAAGTCTCCCCTCGTATTGCTGGGACATCGTATGTCAATCATTGATGAAAAGTAAACAAGTCAAGAAGGGCTAGTATTCCCCTTGTTTCACCCTTTCTGGCTGAATAGAAAATCAAGCCTGCTAGCTATTACCAACATCGGATTCACGATTGTAGAAAACAACTCTTGAGCCTAGTTCCCCTACGGAATCAATATTTCAAATGTGGTTTTTTTTTTTTTTTTTTTTTCCACGGAGACAATGTTTTTTTTTTGAAATTTTTCGTTTTCGCCGTTTCTGTTTTTTTCCACTGATGACAATATTCATTAAAGCTTTTTTCCTGTTGGGGCCAAAAGTTAAATCACCAAATCAAAAATCAAAAGCGTTTTTAAAGTCCATGAAGGAAACATGTGTCTGATTTCTTAATTCTAACTTGTACGTCGGAATACTGCAAACAATGTATATGTGATTTACGATAAATGATGTTCTCTCGCTTTTCTAAATCCTGCTTGCTTCCTGCCTCCCAATACTTTCTCATTTTCCATTGATTTCAAGCGTCAAGCGAAAACCGGATGTTTTTTGTACCATAAGTGAACTATACAATTTGCTAAAAGTATTCAAAACAAGGAGATAATCCCAGTTGTTAATTTGAATTCGTTCTTGGTTCTCCCTCTTTTATATTGGTTTACTGAAAAATTGTTTCTTAACTGTCCTGACTGGCTACTGACTCTGTGACGGAAGCTTGAATAAACAAGATTAGCTAGAATAGGTGCTACCACTCTTCTTCTGCAGGAAATGAATGAGTTCAGAATCAAAGTTCCCGACCTCCCAGCGTCAATTATGTTTTAAACACCCCCCAGACGGATGACAAATGGCATCAAAGACACTCCTTTCTATGTCAATATCATCCCCATATGACTGAGAACACTGAAACGTCTGTCATGGATGTGGTCCATGGTCCATCAGTTACACTTTTCTTTCCCATTTTTCCTTACCTTCCATTATGATCACTGGCTACCCTACGCGCGCTAGTCGTAGCATTAAACACTGCTTTGAAATTATTTAACCATTCGATTCTTATTTAACACTCCCCTGAGCCATTTGACTTTATCCTCTGTAATACTTTTTTTTCAAGATTCTAAAGTGGACCAAAAGAGACTGGAGTCATTAAATTAATTATGGACAATGATACTTTTCACACATCACGAACTTGATATAACATCTGATCCTTTTAGTTAAAACGTACCTCTTATCCCCTATTTGCTTCCCCCCCCCCCCCACTCCCCCTTTCCCCCCCCCCCTCTCCTCCCTGGGTTACCGCATGAAAGGGACTGTACCTTCACTTTCCCCCTCCCCCCCCCCCCCCCCCCGTTCCCCCCCGTACCCACCCCCCCCCCCTCCCCCCCACCCCCCCACCCCACCCCCCACCCCCCCCAGCCCTTCTGCCCCCCGCATCCCCCCCCCCCCCCCCCCCACCCCCGACCCCCCCTTCCCTCCCCCCCCCCCCCCCCCACACCCTCACCCCCCCTCGCTTCACTAAAACTACCGCGAATCAAAGCGCTTTGCAATCTTTTTTTAAGCTTTATGCTTTCGTTAGGTTATCCTTTTGCTTCTTGTTTTATATTGGGTTTAAGAGGTTATTTTTTGTTGCGTACACAAAGAAAAGAGAGAGAGAGAGAGAGAGAGACGAGAGAGAGAGGAGAGAGAGAGAGTGTATCATGAAATAAAAGAAAAGACACCCAAGAGGCTTGTTTACACTGATCTCGAAAATGATTTAAACACAGAGAAAGAGTCACAGACACAGAGGAAGACCACAGACGCACACGCAAATCAAAAACAAACGACCCAACGAAGAAAACAAACACAGCTTTAATTAAAAAAAGGGAGACAGATATCACTAGAAAAGGAGTAGACAATATTAAGAAAGAACAGAAGAATATTTATTGAATTAAATCCAATTCAAATGAGAAAAAAAAGAGACACGAAACTGCATACATCAATGTGCAAACACAACACCCACACACGTGCGCGAGCGCTGGTACACGCAAACGCGCGAGAGAGAGAGAGAGAGAGAGAGGGGAGGGAGGGAGGGAGGGAGGGAGAGAGAGGTTCCGTAAAAGGATATTGAGGGCTAGTATTTATGATCCCACTTCATTCTCTGTCTGTCTGTCTCCCTCCCTCCCTCCCTCCCTCCCTCCCTCCCTCCCTCTCTCTCTCTCTCTCTCTGTGACCTCTGCTTTGGAAGTTGTAATTTGTCACACGTCCATTGTTTTGTCTGTCCATCTGTCAACAAGATTACACAAAATCCTTGGAATCGATTCAACAAAACTTGGTGTAAAAACACTTGGTGAATATGGGGAACCTTTTGCGGCTCAAGGCTATGTGTAAGTCAACATCGCCTTTACGAACACGGCACGGCACAAACAAACAAACAAAGAAAGAAAAGCGGGATTTTCACGGTTGTGCGGTACATAGGACCATTTTCTAACAAGCACTCATGCTGTCTCTTGTCTGTATGCCGTTATCGTTCCATCAGATTATACCAGAACCCACGGAACACTATTGCTCAGGCTTTCCTTTGACAGCCTGAGAAATGACGATTTTGTTTATCACTGATGACCGACCGTTTAACACCCTTTCGTATGAACGAAACAGACAGAATTGCTCTTTGTCACGGGAAATGAGGGCAAAGCTCTTTTCTTTTCTTTTTGTACTCCCATTTCTTATAGAACTGGGAGTACTTTACAATGGGAACGAAGAAATGCTGTCTGCGTGTGTGTTTGTCTGTCTGTCTGTCTGTCTGTCTGTTCGTGGTCAAAATGGGTTCCACTCACTCCAGACCTTTCTGAAAATTTGTAGGTATGTTCATTATGGGTCATGGATGATGCCCGATGTTTTTATTTTACCAGAATAGCTGTTATTAATGGCTATAACGGCCCAAAACGGTTTTTCTTCTTTATAGAATACTAGCGCTTACGCGCTTCGACCGCGTCTCGCCCCGGTGAGTTTGTCTGTCGTGTAGTGTTCCGATGTCGAGTTTCGCGTCTGTGGACGCAAATTGCGTCACGACGCAATGCGTTACGTGATCGCCGACTCGACGTTGCTGTTTGTAGGACACCAAGGATACTTGATACCAAATTTGTGGCGATCGGCCTAAAACTGTGGCCGTGTATAAGCGAACAGACAGACAGACAAACTCAGCTTTATATAATAGTTCTCAGTGATGAAATACATTATGACACGTGTTTGATTGTGACGTCAAATACATTATGACGCATGTTTGATTGTGACGTTTTTGGAAGATAAACTGGGAGTACATTTATATGCTTTGCACCTTGTTTATTCTCCCTGTATATCGACATGTCACTTAGGGCTTTATGTGCCACCGAGTCTGTACACGTCAATGTGTCTATGTGGTAGAGTTGTGTGTGTGTGTGTGTGTGTGTGTGTGTGTGTGTGTGTGTGTGTGTGTGTGTGTTGTGTGTGTGTGTGTGTGTGTGCGCGTGCGTGTGTTCATGGGTGTGTGTCAGTATGCACCTTTGTTTGTAGGTGCATAGTACTTATTGCAATACTCATCTTCTTATTGGTTTCGTTTATGTTTTCTTTAACCTTTTCTATATTTGTAAGCGCTTAGGGCTTATGACGTAAGATTAAGTGCCATGAATAATCATTATTATTATTGTTATTATCAAAAATGTGGTTGGGTTGGGATTGGGGTTAGAGTTTGGTTAGGATTGGGATTAGGGTTAGAGTTTGGTTAGGGTTGGTGGTGACAGTGACAGAAAGACACAGTGACATACAGCCAGGATGACATATGGATCCGATGACATAAAGACACGCTCCTTTGGAATTAGCTTGTTTTGAGAGGGTGACCGATCTTGGTCTTTTACCTAGCTTGTTTGGAGAGGGTGACTGATCTTGGTCTTTTAACTACATTCATTAACTTCTGGTTAGCTGGACTCCCTTGAGCAATTTCAGACCAAATCAGTGCATTTTTGCCCTAAGTTAAGACCAACTCATTCTAAAAAGAATCTGAGGCCAAACCGGAACATTTTGCCCCAAGTTAAAACCAACTCAGATTCTCTGAACAGTTTAAAAACCAAACCGGTACGGTTTGCCCCAAATCAAAATTAACTCAGACTCTGTAAACAGTTTGAGAATAAACCAGTAGATTTTGCCCCAAGTTAAAACCAACTCAGATTCTCTGAACAGTTTAAAACCAAACCGGTACGGTTTGCCCCAAATCAAAATTAACTCAGACTCTGTAAACAGTTTGAGAATAACCAGTAGATTTTGCCCCAAGTTAAGACCAACTCAGATTCTGTGAACAGTTTTGAAACCAAGCCAGTACGTTTGGCCCCAAATTAAGATTAACTCAGACTCTGTAAACAGTCTGAGAATAAACAGTAGATTTTGCCCCAAGTTCTGGATCTGGATCTGGATCTGGATCTGGATGCATACGTTGCTGAACCAACTTGATTATATTGCGACGGAAAACAGGGAGAGCGAAAAAAAATCTTTTTTCTTTTTCTTTTCTTTTCTTCCTTTCTCTTTTTCTTTAAGACCAACTCAGATTCTGTGAACAGTTTGAAACCAAACCGGTACGTTTCGCCCCAAGTTAGGACCAACCGAGACTCTGTAAACGGTTTTTGACCAAATCAGTACGAATGAGCGACGACTTCTCACCTTCCGAAAACACGCCGGAAAGCGTGACAGGTGTCGCATACGTAAAATATGCTCCAATTCGTACCAGATGTCGCAAACGTACAGGATATACATGTAAACAAGTGCCGCTAACCGTCAACTGCGGGCATTGGCGCCGAGAATGAACACACAAACTCTGGGTGCAAATCCACGACAAACATCAGGATCAAAAGGGAGAGGAAGACGAGGGTGTAAGCGGAGGGGAAAGGGGGGGCGAGGTGCGTATGGAGGGATGAGAGAGGGGGAGGGAGAAGAGTAAGGGGAGAGGGAGAGGAGTGGGGAAGAATCCGTTCGACAGTGGGCAGGGGACGGGGTGTGTGTGCGTGTGTGTGTGTGCGTGTGTGTGTGTGTGTGTGTGTGGTGTGTGTGTGTGTGTGTGTGTGTGTGTGCATGTGCGTGCGTGCATGCATGCATGTGTGTGTGTGCGTGTGTGTGTGTGTGTGTGTGTGTGTGTGTGTGTGTGTGTGTGTGTGTGTTAACGACGAAAAGTCTACATGCTTTGTTCTCAACAAAATGAATAAATGAATACCATTGCTACGACCACCACCGCTACTACCATGATTACCACTACCATCGTAAAACCTTGAAACTTAATTAATTACAACAAAAACAAAAAACAAACAAACAAACAAAAAAATACCCCCCCCCCCCCCCCCCCCCCCCACACACACACACACACACACATACACACACACACTTCTAAGCACCCGTCCCGAAAACATTCGACCCGAACGAGTGAACTACCTCCCTTGGCTTGGTCGTCCCTCCTCCGCGGAAAGCTGCGGTTACCTCCCATTAATCATACACGTCCTTTGAACTGGGAATCGTAAATGTGCCTGAATCGTGCGCGTGCTGAAAGCTCTTCACTTCCAGTGTTCCAGTCTGGATGTCAAGGAGGGGGGAAGGGAATTGGTGCCAGAGGGTAATAACTGCCGTCCATTCCCCTTCCATCGGAAGACAGCGGGGGAAGGAGGGTGGTGGGGGGGGGGGGGGGGGGGAAGTGGAGGTGGAGAGGTGGAGGGAGGGTAATTAGAGGTTGGGCGGTGAGTTAAAGGGTGCAATCATTGTAGGAGGGGGGGGGGGGGGGGGAGGGCGTTGGTGGTGGTGAGAGGTAGAAGTAGGGGGGGGGGGGGGGGGGGGGGGGCGGGAGGCGCGGTGTAAAAGAGATGAGTGTGGGTAGAGATGGTGGGAAGATGACGGTGGGAAAAAAGGGGTGAGGGTGTGAGTTGTGTGTGGTTTGTGTGTGTGTGTGTGTGTGTGGTGTGTGGGGGGGGGGGGGGGGGGGGGTAAAGGTTCAGGTAAAGGGAGTAAAGGGGGTAGGAGTCAGTTTTTTGGTTGGTTTTTACATTAAAAGACGAACGAGTACCGTGAATAAACATACAAACTATGATTCTGAACTAAGAAAGGTTTGTCTGTATATCTCCGTTCGGTTTAAAAAAAAAAATTTATTTTAAGCTTTCGTGAAATTTTCTCTCTCTCTCTCTCTCTCTCTCTCTCTCTGTGTGTGTGGTGTGTGTGTGTGTGGTGTGTTGTGTGCGCGCACGTGTCCGTGCATGAGCTCGTACGAGTGCGCGCGCACGCATATGCGGTGTTTGCACGGGCAAAGTTATTTTACGAATTTATCACCAGACGCAGCAAGTGGGATTTAGAAAAAATTCTTCCCCAAACCCCACTTAAGAAAGTCTCACTGTTTTTTTTTTCTTCATACATACCGTCAGACTTATGTCACAATTAAAAAAAAAAAAAAGATGATCCAGACTTTCTCTATGGAAAATAAAGAAAAGAAACAAATGTTCGACAATCAGATTTCTTGAAAATCAATTAAAACAATAAGTGTTCTACCAGCAGATTTCCTTTTTTTTTTTTAATGGAGAACGTAGAGGGGGAAAACAGTGGTCGTAGACCATTCTCATTTCACGTAAATGGAGGACCTTAGGGGTTTAATCGTTTGGCCGTTCCCTGGGAATCGTAACCTGCTTTAATAACAAGCGTTTGAAAGTCAAGGAACCTTCTGTTTCAATTCTGTACACACGCACGTGTTTGTCTATCAAAACCACGAGGACAGAACTGATTTAATCTGAATTTCTGCTGCATAGGGTCCTTTCGGGAAACAAGGCTATAATCGGGGATGTATCGTATAATGTGCCGGAAGAGTAAGAAAGTCAGTGCAAGATTCAAACAATTCTGTTTTTGCTCGTATCTTACCATCTAGTAAACCCTTCCGAATTGTCATAGTAGTCAAGTATTTTTAACGATGGGGTTCACTTCATGTGTCAGTCTCTATGGTTTTAGTTTTTTCACGAGCATGGGTGAAGGAGATCATGATTTGATTTGACCCAAAGTCATGTGTGTGGAAAATCGAAAAACAAAAAAAATGGGTGAGGAGGGGGGGGAGGACGGGG
>JADBJO010024550.1:0-25023 GCA_016801955.1 Conus betulinus
CAGCTAAAGGCACTGAACAGCGTCATCTCTACCGACTGTATCACGCACTTGTACTCAGTGTGATAGATTATGGATTAGGGCTTACAACAATGTCCAACAGCAACCTTCTAGAATCAGAAGGAATTCAAAATGAAGCAATGAGACTGATCCTGTGAATCACAAAGAACGCACTAGTTCAAAGTATGCGATACCTGCTCGACCTTCCTTCAATGCAAACAAGACACAGCTGGAACAGGTGAAGGCATATTTCAGAGTCTTTGAAAATGCCCAAACCCACTTCAAGGGAACAAAAGGCACTCGGCTAGGACGTGGAAAATCATGGATGGAACAGGCAGAAGGCAGTATACAGCTTGTGTGCCAGTAAGCAGAAGTCAAAGAAACCAAAGAATGGGAGAAATATCCAGACCACTTGAAGCACCTCTACCAAATTGCCATCACTCCAGAACTTGGAAGACATTGTTGAGAATGGCCAGAAGGCAAACCCAATGCAGAATTTCAGATGTTGGTAGAAGACCTTTGCGCAAAAGATGATATTTTAATATACACTGACAGTTCTGTCACCAAAGGTAGGTCAGACTGGGAATACACAGTGAAGCAAAATGGCCGAACTATCCAGGAAGACAACGGCACGCACAGTTTAACAACTTCAAGTCTAAAATGGAGGTAGAAGCAGTGACACAAGCACTCCACTGGCTTACATCCATAAGCCAGTTTCAAACTCAACAAGCTATGATACTGACTGACTATGGACCTACTTCAGAAAGTGAAAAGTGGAATGGGAAGCCCTGCTTGGAACAAACTATGCATAGCCTTCCACTGGAGAGACTCGTATGGATGTACTGCCCTGGACATACTGGATTTAAAGAAACGACGAGAGAGCAGACACACTGGCTAGCAAGGCAAAATAAGAACTGGATTACTGCTTGGCTGATCTGATGTGATAAGAAATCTGAAGAATCACTTAAGCAAACAGAGCAAAGCCACAATACCATAGACCATCTTTCAGATCTCAACATCAAGAGAGGAAGTGGCTGCACACCCAGTCTTTAGGGAAGAGCAAGAAACATCACCCACCAAACAAACATTGAATAATTTCAAGGCCAACACTGCGAAAGCTCCTAAGATTTGGGGTAAACTCGTCTGGGCCTTTGCGATAACAGTGAAACACATGTCAACTGAGATAAGACTTTGAATCTCTCAGGGTCCCCAGCGTATACTGTAGACGTGTGTGCGCTGGTGTGTGTTCATCAGTGGGGTAATGCCAGCATGTTAATTAGAGTGTCAATAGACATAATGAGTGTGCAAGCATTGGTGTGTGAGTGTGTGTGGAAGAGAGTGAGAGAGAGAGAGAGAGAGAGAGAGAGAGAGAGAGAGAGAGAGTGTGTGTGTGTGTGTGTGTGTGTGTGTGTGTGTGTGTGTGTGTGTGTGTGTGTGTGTTCGTTCGTTCGTTCTTCTCCTTAACGTCTTTCACAATGCTGTGATATTAGACGAGAAAAAAAAAAAAAAAAAAAAAGAAAAAAATCAACAACAATCAACAAAACTCCCGTCTTCCTATCTCTGAACCTCCCTACCATTCCCTTCAAAAATGAAATCTTAACAACAATAACATACTCAAAACATTTGTAAACATTAAATCAATGAGCCAACTGGGCTCCGTTTTAAGCCTTAACAGCATCCAGCATAAGCAAATCGTTCAATAAAATATTCTTAAAAGATGAATCTGAAACCGTTGAATCACAAATCGAAGTGGGTAAAAATGATTTTCAAATGCTGACAGTGTAGAGAATAACATGGACAGGTGTTATTTCCTCACCGCAGACGCACTTAACATGACTGCTGAATTTGCATCTGAGAGCATTCAGTCTGAATCTGTAGACCAGGGATGACAGTGTTCGGTTTTCACACATGAGCTCACCATTGCAGGAATGTACATGTTTGACTTTGAAAATATCCTCTTTTCAGTGAAATTTACAAAAGAACCTCTTAATAGTTCCTTCACATGATTCCAACAAGTTTTCGTTATTAAGGAATAACTTCCAGATAAAGATAAAGGAATTTTAACATATACAGAATTTTTAATGTTCATTGTACCCTTTTTAGCTGTTCTGCCCGCCCATTCATTACCCAAAAATATTACAATGTGATGGAACCCAAGAGAATGAGATACTAGTTCCGCGCAGTGACAAATAATGGATTGTATGACTAATTTCTGCAATAATATCACCTCTTACTTTAGATTATAAGACTGTAGCGCGTCTAAAACAGATTTAGAATCAACAAAAATAATACCTGAACTAGACTAAAAGGAAGATCAAGCAGAAAATTCAAACCCATCAAAATAGCAATACGTTCTGCTGTAAATATTGAAAAATGTTTTCCAAGATGGTAAGCCTTTTCTGCTTTTAAAGCTGGGATTACAAATGCAGCTCCAACCATGTCATTATCTAGCTTAGAGCCATCAGTGTAAATTTTTAAATGGTCCGGGTAGTGCTAAAAAACATGAGCTTTTACAGAGGCAGATAAAGCGGGACCATCATTTTTCTTTATATTTGTATAATTAGTATCGAAAAAGGCTGATAGTAGTTTCCATTTAGGGACTGCAGTGAACAGTACACGAGATGATATATCTTTCTTATTGATTCCTGACTCTTGAAAAATGTCATAAGTGAAAGTGCCTATTGTTTCTAAAGAGGCAATCGACTTTGCTCTTTTGGGAAAATCTGTGTCTGATTTTACGCACACTTCCTCATAATTTGAATTTGGAACTGATGTACTCCTTAGGACATATTTAGAAGATGCAAGTTTCATATTTTCTTCAAAAGGTAATATACCAATTTCAGCATATGTTTTTAATGAAGATGTATATACTGGAACTCCAATGGCAAGTTTATAGGCTTTACTGTCTACTTTGCATTTTTTTAAAGGTATTTTGGGGCAAAGAAGAATACCTCTTGGGCATGTTAACTTTGAACGAATAAGTGCTGTTACTAGATGTATAAGAGTAGAAATGTCCTGTCCCCACTGTTGTTTGCTGACAATTTTTAGGAAGTTCAGACTCTTTTTAGCTTTCATCATTACGTATTCTAAATGCTCTTTCCATGACAATTTTGATGTAAGGATTACTCCTAAAATTTAACAGACTGTGCATAATTGATAACTGACCCTTCTAAATTGAAAGAAGGCAACTCTCTTCGATCGTAACCAGAGTCAAAAAGCATCATATGTGATTTCTCTGGAGACAAAGTTAAACCATTTTGAATCATAAAACCATTTATATTATTAAGTTCTCTTTGATACAATTTTTTAGTGTAATTTAGCGATATCATTGGAGTGCGTTTTTTTTTTCATAGTCACTTTCATCCATATGCAAATATCATCAGCATATTGAACCAATTCAACATGATTAGACACCGATGATGGTAGGTCATGTTAAAATATTTGAAAAGTATTGGTGCTACTACTGATCCTTGTGGAATTCCCATATGAAGTGGTTTTAATTTTGAGTAAGTGTGTCCTATTTTGGTCTGAATTGATCTATCTGCTAGAAAGTCTTGAAATAAGTATACATGCAACCTGATAAGCCAATGGATTTTAATTTATAAAGTAGTCTAGAATGCCATACTTGATCATACGCTTTTTTGATATCAAAGAAAGTAGCCAGTACATTTTTCCTTCTAGCAAACTGATGTTTAATTTGGGTTGTTAGTTTGGTAAGGTGATCGATGGTTGATCTGCCCTTACGAAAACCTGCTTGATGTATTGATATGACATTGTTCTTTTCGCAGTAGTATAGGAGACGATTTAAAATATTTTTTCCATCAGTTTCCCAGTATGTGACATCAGAGCAATAGGCCGATAACTGTTTATGTCAGATTTTGGTTTACCAAGCTTGTGTATGGGAACAATAATAGATTGTTTCCATATTAATGGAATATTTCCAGACGACCAACATCTTTGTATGAATTGGCGAAGAAAGTTAACCAAATTAGCAGGTAAATGTTTGATTAATTCATTTGATATTCCATCTGGGCCTACTGAAGTTCTTTTATTTCCATTGGAAAAAATGACATCTTTCATTTCTTTTAAGGTGATTGGGGCATTGATAAAATGGCTGTTATCTTCTATTGGATCATTGTATATTTCACTGGAAGATTCTTTCTCTCGAAAAACTCGATCCTTTTCTGACAAGCCCTTTTTGCAACTCGTCATTGCAAACATTTCTGAGAAAGCTTCGGCCTTTTGTGAGTTAAAAGAAAATTCTTCATTTTTTTTATATGTACTGGATATTCTGGAAGGCATACTCCATTTTTCATTCATATCCTTCACTTTTTTCCAAACCTTCTGAAGATCTGCATGATCAGAAACTTCGTTTTTTTACAAAAATTTGACCAGTACTGCCGTTTGGCCTGTTCGTTTACTCTATTGCTATGTATTTTTGCCTTTTTCATATATATTTGTGTTTTCTTCATTCTTTTTGTCTTTGAGATATTCATCAAAGGCTTCTTTCTTGTGTGTGTGTGTGTGTGTGTGTGTGTGTGTGTGTGTGTGTGTGTGTGTGTGTGTGTGTGTGTGTGTGATAATGCCAGCATGGTAACTACTTTAAACAATTTTATTTCCATGAACATACTATAAACATACAATTGAACACAAAGCACATTTGCCAGGACACAAGAGGACTCTTATATGCAGCCCTGGCAGTGAGACTTGCAGAATAAACATGTGACTGATGGCGGCCTCGCTAAATGTATAATAATACAACATATTAGCATAACAGACATATTTAAACATGACAAAAGAGGTAACAATAGCGGTATAGTATATTGCGATACTTGTAAACTAAAGAACAGCCAACTAGAACTGACATTTAGAATTAAAAATGAAACAAGGAAAATTAAGAAATAAGAGAAAATGGTGACAGGGATTGCCCGTTTTTGGTGTGGCTGCCTAAGGCAGTCTGGCACATGATAGAATGTGTTCAACACTGGTCGTCTGCAGTGTACAGTGATCAACTTGAATATCATATTCCTGCACATGGCTAAAGACATAATCAGAACATTGATGTAAGCACTCCAGCCCCTCTGACATCCGTAATTAGGTTGATATAGATGAAAGCATCGTTAATTGAAGAGGTGAAATATAAGTATACCTAGGAAGCTGTAAACCTTGAGGCTGTTGGTTTAGTTTTCAAAACGCTTTGTGAAAAGAATAAAGCTTTGAACCATTTCAAATATCTTAGCATTTGTTTTACATTAAAGGAATTGTTTCCATGCAGGAGATTTCGGATAGAAATCTGATTTTGTTGGGAGGTTTGAAATAGTATTTGCTCGATGTTGGTTGTAAAGTGGACAGTGAAGTAGGAAGTCTTCGGATGTTTCTTGTGGATATCTACAAGCGCAAGAAGGGTTGTTTGTTAGGTGTCAGGTATATAGGTCAAAATTCAAATTGCTCATACCAAGACGCATACGACAATGATTGACTTGTGCTCCCCTATTTCCATTATAGTAATATGGTGGAATGGATTATCACTTGTAGAAAGGTATCGTTTTAGCTGGCTGAAAGACTGGTACTGTTAGATATGCAATGGGAGATTGTTCCACATGATTGTGTTAGATGGAAAAAAAGAGTTTTTATAATACTGGATTTGTGGCAGGGTACCATTCTTTTCTGACGGCCTTCTTCTAGGGTAGGGGTTGACTGAGGATACGAGCAACAAGTTTGATATGTAAGTGGGACAGCTGTCTTGGAGGATCTTGTAGTATGTTACCAATTAATGTCTTTTCAGCGTTCTTTTAAAGTACAGAATCCAGGCTCCTTTAACAATTTTTCATGACGGGTTCCACGGACAGATCCTGTGATAATGCGCAAAGCATCCATGTGTAGATCTTCTAAAATTTTTTATTGGTATTCTGCGCATCCATCCCAGATTATGTCAGCATAGTCAAATATTGGTAGTATGAATGATTTGTACATTATCTCTAGAGCCTTTCTGTTCAGCTTGTACGTAAATGAACGAAGACAGTTTATCAGTACTCTGGCTTTTGTAGCAATGTTGTTTATGTATTCACCCCATTTACAATTGACTTGCAAGATAATCCCAAGGCGTTTGTGCTGTCTAAGTTGCTGTAGTATAGAACTACTAAAGGTCAGATTACGGCTATCAGCATTTCCCTGAAACACATTTAGCAGTTCTGTTTTAGACATTGAATCTAACTTTCCAAGCTTTTGCCCAGGCGTCAATTTTATCTAAATGTGCCTGCAAGACTAACGTTCTTGTAGCTGTGTTTTCCATTGCCAGAGACATGCTTGTGTCGTCAGCAAAGAGTTTGATATCTGAGTCTATATTCTGAACTATGTCATTTATAAATACTAGAAATTGAAGCGGGTCAAGGACAGATCCTTGTGGCACACCTTGGGGAACGCTTAGCTGAGTAGATTTTTCTCCTCTGATTACTACTGACTGGTAACGATCTGAAAGGTAGTCACTGATCCAGTTCAACAAATTACCCTGTATTCCAATGGCTTTAAGCTTAAGCAGAAGACCTCAGTGCCATACACGATCACAAGCTTTAGAAATGTCAAAAAATATGGACTGGACAGGAATACTTTTGTTGCAATTTGTCACCAGAGCATCATAAATACTGAGCGGTTGGTAGATTGTAGAATCTCCCTGAATAAATCAAGACTGATCACTTGTTAAAAGGTTACTGGAAATCAGGAAGTTATAGATTCTTCCATGCACACATCTTTCAAATAGTTTTTCCTACACAACTTAAAAGAGATATTGGCCGATAGTTCGTACACTCATCTTTATTTTACCTTTTTATGAACTGGCGATACATTATCAATTTTCCAGGGCTTTGGAAATCTTCCTTCTGTTAAACAACGATTAAAGAATATTGTTAAGGTGAGGATATAATATCAACTGATGCAATTAATAGTTTGTTATGAATGGAGTCAGGGCCGATGGCTTTTCTTGAGTTGAGATCTTTTATGATTTTTTAACCTCAGGAACAGTCAACACTATTTCAATAAGTTGAGACATGACATTCGGGTTATGTCAGGCAAGGGACTTCCGTCGTCTTCTACTTTACACTGGCTGAAAAAGACATCATTAAATATGTTAGCCTTTTCTAAATCTGAGTAATACGTCGTACCATTCACGGTTATTAGTGGAGTGTTATCTGCATCAATACCCTTTTTACTCATGAACTCTGGCATTTTCCACCATTTCTTATGACCAAATTTGATTGGGTCGATAACCATATAATTTAGTTCGTTATAATACTGCAGTTTCCTTTTCCAAAGTCTATCAGTGACTTCATTTCGTAGTGCACAAAAGTTTTCCCAGTCTGTTTGTAGATTAGAAATCTTTGCCTTTTATGAAGTTTGTTTCTCTTTTTTATCAACTCTTTTAGTTCATTGTTTGACCAAGGGGCATCCCTTGGGCGAATAGTAACTAATGTAAATGGCATACATTGTTTTGCTTGGGACATAAACTTATCCGTGAAAATGCTACTTGCTTCATCTATGGAGTAATTAGTCAGTATTTCATTCCATCTTCATTCCCTAAAGTTCACAAAATTTTTCTTGGTCTAATTTGTCGTAATTTAATATCGTTCTTTGGAATGGGCTTGCTTGTAAATTAAATGTTAAAGTACAGCACATGGGACATTGTGGTCACTACAGAATGGAGGCAAGATTTCGACTGCTTTAATCATGTCAGGGCTCTGAGTAATAACTAAATCTAGGCAAGTTGAAGTATCATTTGTTATTCTTGTAGGAGAATGTGTAAGCTGCTTAAGCTGATAAGCATTCAGTATATTTCTCATAAGACTGGAAGGGTGGGGAAGTGCATTATCATTGAAATCTCCAAGTATGATCAATTTCGTTAGGGTTATATCTACGTTTCCTATGATCTCTTCTATTAGATTCCAGTAGTCAACATGAATATGAGGGTTACGGTAGAATGACCCAACTAGAACGCTCTCTTGATTCATTTTAGTTTCTACCCATACAGCTTCTAGAAACCGACTTGTAAGTCTGGGCGTGGTTTACAATACAGATCCTCTCTGACATATATGGCAACACCACCATTATCGTTAAACTGTTGAACTAATCTAACAGGAGGATGAGAAAAAATTAAACATAGTAATGCATCAGAGACAGAGGGCGACAGCCATGTTTCGGACACGGTAATAATATCGAACTGGTGGGATTCTGCTTCAAAAAGGTCAATTTTCTTTTTCAGACTACGCGCATTAACGTGTACCACTCTGGGGTTCTCCATGCCCGTCGGGACCAGGATTAGGATGAATGTCCCTGGATTTCATAAGTACGGTATTGTTAGTAGTGGAAATGTCACAGTTTGAACTTGCATCAGTGGGGCTGGAATGCTCACTATTTCTATGAAATCTATGTCTTAGTAAGAATGTAGCTACATCAATGATTGAGTATGTAGAAAGAATAAATAAGAGAATTGAGAGTTGGCCAAGGTAGGCACTTAAGATCTGACCAGCACGTTGGGCTAATGCCTAGGTCAGACATCCACTGAGTCGTAGCCACGAGACCCTCTTCTTCAATTGTCTCATCTTTGTTATTAATTCACTTATCCATCAGCTTCAAATCATGCATAGTGTGGTCTCAAAACTCAGGGGAGGTGGTATAGCATATATGGACTACTCCACAGGCAGTGACGCCTCCTTGATGAAACTGAAACTTAATATCATTCATTTATTCAGTTAGTTCGTTTATCATTATAGTCGTTAAATGACCGATAAAAAATACATTTTAGAATGCAGCTACGTTTTCTTTTTCTTTCCCCGTTTTTATTTTATTCATTCATTTATTTATCTATTTATTCATTTATGTATTTATTTATTTATTTTTTTTTTTTGTCTGTGGGAATGTCAAGTTTCATTCTGAGCATCTTTAATAACTTTTCTTCCTGCGTTTTCCCTCGTTGCTGTACTACTACAGTCCATACAAGTAACAAAGGGTTGAGGGCTGAGTTGAGTGGCAGCATGAACACCACCATGGTACCGTAATCTTGACTAACGCCGGCATGCCTTCAGCAATCATCATGGTCACCAGACCAAATGAAAACCAACGAAGGGTTTCCATGACAGCCACTTTTCTCATCAGGTGGACTGCACTGTAAACTGACCTGTCTTTCGAGTCTAGTTCAATTCTGTATGTTGGCGTTCGTTGGTAGATGACCAGCTGACCACCTGCAACCATCAGACACACAGTAAAATTGACTGCTACTGTAACGTTGAACCACCTGAATTTCTGGTCGACTGGTACCCCTGAAACAGTGCCAGACGACACAGTCCAGACTGACCAAAGTCCAAAAGGTAAAAGTCCAGGCAGGAATGGTATTGCAGACAGGAATATTCCAGCAAACCAAATTATTGCAATTGTTAAATTTATTGAAATTTTGTTGGATATCAAAGACAACTTAGGAATATATAAGATGAGGATATGATCCAAAGTAACAAAACAGATGATCAAGACTGATATTTCATTCGATAGAAAGAAAAGGAAACCACTCATCTGACAAATTACACTTCTGGTCCATACCCTTTCAACCTGGATGTACTGTTCATGAAATGTATCATCTGCAATTATGACGATGCCAACATTAGTTCCCATACAGATATCAGCAAAATGCAATTGGGCAAGAATACTTAAGAACTTACTTCCGAGCAGTTTCTTAAATCTAGCAGAAATCATGAAACAAATCACATTCCCTGTGGCAGCAACTATACTGATCACCCAAAAGAAAACTGAATATAGTTCTGATGGAATCAATGTTCTACATGATGGCAATACTGTAGTAGGTGCTAAACAGTTTAGTGTACGTGTTTGTTCCGGAAATACATTGTCACAGCATAACCTGTAGTCTGATGCAAGCATATCTTTTAAAGAAGACGATCTGCAAAACAGATCCAGAGGAAAATGACCAATTGGATTCCACCTCAAGTCCAGTTCAATCAGTTTAGGCATGTTTTTAAAGCCTTTAGATCCGATGGTTTTAATATCAGAAGACGACAAATTAAGATATATTAAACATGGTAAACAGAGATACATTTCGCTAGTAAGAACACTTAGATATGTCCTTGATATGTCCAGTCTTCTAAGTGTATAATAACAGTGCTTTAACATCCGATTTGATATTTTCCACAGTGGATTATTAGTCAAGGATAAAGTTCTTAAATTAAGTAGTCCAACAAAAACATCCATGTCCAGAGTTCTTAAATAATTGTTGGTAAGATCCAAAAACTGCAAATTGCCGAGCTCCACACTGGAAATATTACTTAGGGCACAATAAGAAAGACTCAGGGATATGAGGTACACATTTGTCATGAAGTCAGTTAGAGACATTCCTGACCTTGTGGCGTTCATGAAGCGTATTCTAGGGAAGTGGTTCACTGGAAAGGGATCACTGCACCAGTAAGAATAACCTTGACACAGACAACCTATGGGACAGATGGTGCCACACATGAGTTCATCATCCTGCTGTGGGCACTGACCCCAGCCATCACACAGATGTTCTTCATGTATACAGACTTTAGATTCTCTACATTGATAGTAATAAGGGCAGGATACTCTCTCACAGTTTTGTTCATCCTCACCATAAAGGCAGTCATTATATCCGTTGCATCGAGTATAAACAGGAAGACAATACAGCCATTTGGCTTTGCAGCTGTAATGTGTATTAGGACACGTTTTTCCTCAGCTTTTATCGCCTGCTGAGTAAAATAACCAGAACCATCTAAACTGATGTGGTATCTTCCCACTCTGAATGAATGTAACCCAATCATAAGATTTTTTGTCGTCAGTTCTTGCACATCTGCCTTCATCTGAATCGTCCAGGCAGTCTGAATATTGATTACACCACTGGCTGGACAAGGCACACTGAGCGTTAGAGCACAGAAAACCATTGCATGGAGAATGTTGACAGAATGACTCATCACTGCTATCCGGACAGTCCTGTCTGAAGTCACACACGAGAGTATAACTAATGGTTGCAATGTCACCACCACATGGAAACATGGTATGCTTGTCTGCAACAGTCGTGCTTTGAAGAGTAATGGGACAATTTTGCAAGTGACTCACGTTCGTGAATAAATAAACGTGGCTTTTCCACAGTTTCTTTTAAGATTTGAAAACAAAAACAGGTGAGAAAATTTGTTTATTTGAACAAACACATAGAACTGCATTGCATTTCTGGAGATGGATTTTGATGAATGCAATTGAACTAATCCATTGTTGAAAGCAAATTTTCTGAAAGATGCCGGCACCGTTTCACATAGAAATACGACAGAGATGGGTGTGTTTTTTTCCTGAAAACTGCCAGTCAGTAACAGGCCAAAGGGTAAGAATCTTTATAGCCCGAAAAGGAAAATACCTGAAATTGAAAGGATTACGACTATAAATTAATGTGTTGTCAGACCATTTCGGGAATTTACTGTACATGAAGTGTACTTTGTCCCAACCTGAAGAAAAACCGAAACCCAAAGAAAAGCTTTCAAAATTTCTGAACATATGCAAGGAGTCTTCTTGTTGTTCCCTTGTTTTAATCGAAGCCAGTTTCTCCATCCACGCTCCTGCACTGATAAGAACCAGCGATAACAGATGTCGGAATTTCTAATGTGATTAATTTGAAACATTTGTTATATGAAGCCACCAAACCTCTACACTCGGGACTGCTGAAGGGACAGAGTTCTGTTTCGTCACGGCCACCATCACACTCTGAATGCAGATTACAATGTAAATGATCCTGGAACTCGGAATAATAAGTCACAGAACAATTGAACAAACCATTTGACAGTTTATGTGGTAGAACATTCTCAGGAAGAATAGAAAAATACAGGACAGCAAGAGAATTATGTCTTCCTACAGTATGCTGAATTTGAAGGCATGATGTACGAAAGACGCTAGCTGATGTAAAATATTTGACGTGAATATGTTGCACTTTTGTGTATGCATTGTATTTGATTCTTGGTACTTCAACACACTAGATGCTTTTGAGTGATATATGAGTATTTGGGTAGGTATGCTCGCTGAATGCTGATCATGATAGCGTGTTGAAGTGCAACCTTCAGTTGACCTCCAAAAACCGCTCTTCTGGATAAGTATGGTTCAATCACATATCCGGAAAAGTTGGGTCAATTCCTTATAATGAAATTGATTTCTGTAACTTTACCATAAGTAATTTCAACTGAAGGATTGTTAAAATGCAACATATGAACAAAGTTCGCAGGAGATTGGAAAAACATTTCGTCAAGAGTATGATAGCCGCATTTCACTCTCCTATTGTCGACTCTTGTTTCCCAAGGCCTCCCATTACACCAGTATGCAAGGCGTTGAAGACGCACGTTAACATGGAATCTTAGTGAAAACTTCACGTGCATTTTACAGTAAGTAGTGAAGTCATCACAAATGCCGTACGACACACCTGAATGTTTTGAGAACGTGGGTAAGGAGTTCACACAGGATGAAGCATTAACATGCAGGATGGTGATGTTTGTTCTGTGCTGACCAGTGAAGTGGTCGATACCTGGACATACGGCCCCTGTTACTGAGGTGTCGATGTGGAGTTGTCCTTAATCATTCCACCTATGATCAGTCAGAGAGAACAAGAAAATTCAATGGAACAATGTGGCAATTTTCTGTTGTAGTAGCATACATTAGATTTTGGGACTTATTCTAATGTGCATTTGCAAGACTAGTGAAAAAATCAACGACACGTGCTTTTGTCTATGAGTTACCCAAACCAAGAATTTCATGTAGTGGAGTTCCTATCCACTTCATATCAGATAAAAAAAAAAATGGTCTGGCGTTTGAGAATGCCACAGAATGATCTAGCTTGACGTATGTGGTCGAGAAATACAGACAGTGAAAGAACTGAATCATTTATGCTTAACCATTGAATAAACCCAGAGTCATTTATTTGGGGTAGTTTTTTCTCCAGAACAAAGCACAATTTGCCGTTGAAAAGGATTCCTTGAATTTAGGAGATTAGAATATATTGGTGTCATCCTTACTACACATTCAGCATTATATAGACAGATGAATAAACAGTGTACTAAACTGTAAAGTTATGTTAATACAGATTTGGTATTATTTGCACAGACGAATCCTTCCCTGTCCTGCTCCCTCTCCCCCTACTCACCTACCCCCCCCTTTCTCTTCCCTTCCCCGCATCTGATCTCTTTTACCTTGCGCCATTCCTTCCTTTCCAGGTGAATTCTAAATCAACTTCTGTCACGAATTTGCACGACTGAATACTCACATGAATGGGATTAAAAGCGGGACTACTGATTTCTTTTTGAGGCAAACGTCATGTATGGAAATAAAATAGACAGGAGAATCTCCAACTTTGGAGTTTATATCAAACAATCAATGATTTACTATATCAGGAACTGTGCCCAAGTCCCTGATGGGTTTGTATATTTATTTGGAGAGGGGGGGGGGGGGGGTGCAGTGGTGTTGACGGAAAATAATGCAGGCTGTTAAAAAAGGAAGGATCTTAGAATCTCGTGCTTGAACTCATCTGTTCATATGAATCACGCAGAATGCATGCATGCTAAGCGGTGAACAGATAGCTCAGGGTAATTGATTTGTTACCTGTAGGATGGGTAGTTGAAGTAGAAAGGAAAGACCAGTCGACAGCCCTGTACATACAACAAGGCTCGGCAATCACACATGCCTCAACTTTTTTAAGATACGGGAGTCTTCTGTAATTATATTTTAAAGGCCATGGCTGGTCCATATTGACGAAACCTCAGGTAAGCCAGGGTGAGAAAAAAATAAAGAGAAAAAGTATAAAGATGAATATACTTTTGATAAACAACACTCTTATGATTAATATTTTTCTGTTTCTCTCAGGAGCTTTTCCCCCAGGATAGAGTACAGGTGTAGTCTTTTCGTTGACAGGGGCAAAAGGTACAGTTTGCGTATCTTCGTAAGTCGATGAGAGTTTGCAGAGACTGGACACCGGAAAAGAAACTGTTATAGGTCTGTGAGGGCCAGGAGACTTTGTCACATTATTTTGTGTGGCACTGTGGGTGCTGACTTGGAAAGAGAAACACAAATACTCATTTTGAGTCCGAGAACAGATGTGAAAAGTGTTTAATTAGAAATATGTCTATAATTTTTTTTATGAAACAAAGTCGAAAGAATCTATATGTAAACAGAATAAAAGTTTAGTTGTTAATTAAAAGGGGTAACTTTTTTGTTGTGTCTGACTGGTAGTTGTTGACGTTGCGCGAGCGATAAACTGACACACTGATGACCAAAAGAGAGAGAATAAAACCATGCAAACTGTCTAATGTCAACACCAGAGGGCCATTTTCACAAATATTGACATCAGACAGTTTGTCTGCTTGTTAATGTCAACATTATGTGAATCATCAACACTAAACAAATACAGTTTGACTAATATGCACACAATATTGCTTTGTCAAGATGACTTGTTTTTTTTCCTCTCCGAATATTGATAAATCTTGAGTGACTTTGTGCGTCATGTTGAGAAAGCCCCCATCTGCAAATATACTGCGTTCTCTTGATGTCTGTGCGCCGATCCATTTGAAAAGGAGCAGTGTTTTCTTCATTCTGCCCTAGGTGTGTTAATTAAAACCAGTCTCCATACTGATGCTAGACAGATTTGGTACGATGAGAAATAGAACAATGCAACAGTCTAGGCGAAAAGTTTCTTAACATTAACAAAACTTTCGTGCATCATGTGACATTGATATGTGTGAAGTGTGTAACACATTATCATATAGGCCTATTTCATCAAAACTGCTTTTATCAGTTAAAAAACAAAACAAAACAAAACAATTGATTGATAGCAACAGACACTCAAATTGTTTGCTGTAGATGCATAATAGATTATCATTCTCACCTTTACGAACACTGTAGAAGCTCTCAAATGCACGGCAAATGAATCTCTTGTTATTTTGCAGCCCACAGGATAAACACGTTGCAGCATCTTCCATGAAAAATGCAGTGTGTTACATTTTTTTGGAGGTATGATTCTCGAATAATATACAATTGTTATTTCTGAGGTGATTACATTTTTTTAAAATGTAATAATACTATGTTTGTGGTGATTAACACATCACATTAAATGATCTAAACATTTGTTATCTCTTTTTTTCGTTGAAACTGCATTCTCTCTCTTCCACTTGTCTGTCATTCTATCAAGCCTCTAGCAAGGTATCTGTAATCTCTCTGTCTCAAATATCAAGTCGAAAAAAATTCTCTCACTCTCAAAGCAATCTCAATTTCGGTCTGAACAAGTGGATTACTCCAGGTTACCAGATATCTAAAAACCTCTCAGCTGTCAAAGTCTCCACCCTCTGAAGTCTGTCTGTCTGTGGTGACCTTTGTCTGTCTGCCTGCCTTCCTGCCAGTCAACAACACTGTCTGTCTGTCTGTCTGTCTGTTCTTCTTTTCTTTTTTTTTTTTTTTTTTTTTAACTGCAAATATAATTTTATGTGAACTTGTGACTGTGTGCGAGTGAGGTGACGTAAATGTGTATGCTGGATTTGCATATGTGTGTGCGTGTGTGTGTGTGTGTGTATGTGTGTGTGTGTGTGTGTGTGTGTGGTCATCGGTTTAATGTCCTTCCACTATAGTGATTCAGACACTTTATGTGTGGGTGAATGAAGTAGAATATGACATCCCCTCCCCCCCCCCCCCCCCCCCCACCCCCCTCATCCCCCATCTCTCTTCCACCTTGACAATTTAAATGAGAAGTGATAAGATCTACAGATAGGGGCCAATTGAACTCTTTAACATACACTTACAAACTGAATCAAGAACAGAGCAATGTTTAAAATATATGGTAAAGGCAATGAAGTCGATCCATCAGTGTAACCATCAATACCCGAATGTCTTAGGAGCTCTCTTGTTCTTGGGCATTGAATCAGCAAATGACTGACATTTAAGGATTTCCCACACATAACATTTAACATTATGACAATGTTTTGTTTTCAATGCGTTCAAACGGAATCTATGGATTAAGCTTTCAGTCTCCCTAGACGAGGAGGAGACTTGTTTGAACGTTTTTCCCATTGTACCCATCACTAAATTTTATACAATTGTGATAATATTGAATGTCTGAGTTCATCAATGAGGTTTTAACTTTTTTGTCTTGACGTTGAATTTATAATTGAATAACATTCATTCAGATCTAAGGGAACTTTGAGTGGTATTGCGTAATTGACATTTTGAGCTGCTTTTCGTGCAAGTTGATCTACACGCTCGTTGGGTACTATACCACAATGAGAGGGGATCCAACAAAAAGTGACTGTAATGCCTTGCATGGATAAAAGGTGAATAATGTGATGAATTTCAAATATCATATCAAGTCGGATTGAAGGACTTGCAGACTTAATCGAGTAGATTGCTGCTTTAGAATCAACACCTATTAAGATTTGTGAACTTTTTATTGGAAAATTTAGAATAAAATCTAACGATTTAAGTAAGCAAGTAATTCTGCACTGAATATCGATAACTGTTTTACCAAGATAGAAGAGCTTTTGTACTTTGAGGCTAGGGATTATGAAGGCTGCTCCCGTGTTATCATTTTCTAGCACTGAGCCATCTGTAAAAATTTTCAAATGATGATTGTACTTAGTTTCTAAATGAGTGTAAACAGATGTTCTTAAGATATGTGGACAATCCTTTTTTGAAACATCTGTATAATCAATATCAAAGGAGGCTTTACAGTGTTCCCATTTTGGAATAGGTGAATACGTGGGCTTTTGGGCCGGCTATGTTATTTTTATCTATTTTGGTATCCTTTAGAAGATCACAGGAAAATGAGTAAATAGACCTTGCTGACTGTATGTTTTTTGCACGTTTTCCAAAATCCTTCTGTGATTTTAAACATACCTCTTCTGAGCAAAAATTGTTTTGTGAGAGAAGCTCTTTAAGACAAATTTTGAAGTAGAAGCTTTCCGAAGTTCTGAAAGGGGCAAGATCCCTGCTTCATTATAGGTGCGTGCGCGCGCGCGCGCGCGCGCGCGCAGTATGTTTTTCCTCAAATTTGTCAGACTCTCCACCCATCTATCAAATTTACAGATACTATTTCCAGGCTATTCAACTTTCAAGATATCTTAATCTCCCTCAAAGATGGACTACACAAACTCTTCGTTTTCTGCAAACGCACTGACTCACATTCACACCATGACTACGCATCTTACTACTAACTTATCACGGTAATTCTGTTTTTTTACTTTTCTGTTTAGTTCTTTATCGGGCAATGATCACAACATGGGATCATCAGCAGTAGTCTGATTTAATTATTCAGATATGCATACACGCAATCAACATTTAGAATGTTATAAGAGAAAGCTCTATCAAACTGCTTTCAAGATCGTGGAAATACTGCAAACAACAATGGTGAAAGAAGCTACCTTGACTAACCTCTATGTAATTTCCCACAAACTGACACTTTTCCCTGTATAAGAAAACACACGATATAGTTTGTTTATGCATTCTAACAGTTTTCGTTTATATCACTTTGAACATAACCATGGATAAGTAGTTACCAAGTATGTAGATAAAGATATTTTATCTAGTGAGTTGAAAATATTGTTCTAGATATTTTTCAGACGAACTTAGATACTGATTTCACCAAGAAAATTATTGTCAATGACGAGACCAAGTAATTCATGAAAACCAGTCTCGTCTAATATTTCATTATAGACTCAGATTTTTTCAAAGAATACCTTTGATATTTTTACTGTTTTTTAAAACTTGTTTTCACAAACATCATTTTGATTTTTCTTGACAAGTGCCAGTCAACAAGTTCCATTCAACGAGCAAGTTAACAATAAACAATCACTATCACTCTCTAGGCACTTAGAAAATTGACAATTGACTGTCAACATAACTCTGTAAAGCACAACTAAGCCCGATTGTACTTGTATTATGGAGAGTAGTGCAATCAGCCAAACGTTCACAAGATGGCGAGACGTGGAGGGGAGAACTGTCTATATAAATTGTAAATAATATTAATCCTGAGACTGAATCCTTGGGGAGACATAGGTATGATAGCTGATGATACCAAATTTTGAAAATTTGTCTTTTGTGTCTTCTGATAGGAAAAAATAAAGAAGGAGAACAAATTCTGGTGATAAGTCAAACAAAATTTTGTTAAGTGTGAAAGTCATAAGCAATAGCACAACAAAAAAAAATTGGGGAAAAAAAAAACAGATTTTTTTTTTTCCGGAAGATCATTATTGATATTTGAGTGCATCAGACAGGTAAGTAATGTGTGGCTGGAAAGCATTTTCTCTGAATCCTCTTTGAGTAGGATGGGATGTTCATTAAACGTGTTGAAAATGGTAAAACTAAAAATAAATCACTCCTATCTATTGTTTGATTTAAACTAACCATGTCAAAATCATCGAACAAACTAACATCTGTGGAATAAACCGAGACATCCTTCATAATGGACTCAAAACGATCAGATCACTATACACATTAATTAGAGCTTTGGTACAAAAAACCCCAACCATCAGTGGTTGAGTCCTTTTTAAACGGATTACTGTCCGAGTATATGTTGATCAAAATCATGGATCTGTTCATACCTACGTGAATGATCTACAGATCTTACAAATCTGTTTCTAATGTTAATGTACCATTTTTCCTTTTGAAATTCTACCCTGGAATTATTACTAACTTGTTGTGTAAGACTAACGTTGATCACACCGAGATTTAGAGAAACCAAAAATATGGAAACGATGGTTTGAATTTACAAAGTAAAGATATATCAGATACTGTTTATGAGTTTGCATGAGGTAAGATATTCAGTTCTAAATCTTTATTTAGTTTACCATTTATCAAAAATGTTGGCACTGGATCTAGTTGCCATTATGCGTGTTGTGTGTGTGTGTGTGTATGTGTGTGTGTGTGTGTGTGTGTGTGTGTGTGTGTGTGAGAGAGAGAGAGAGAGAGAGAGAGAGAGAGAGAGAGAGAGAGAGAGAGAGACGAAATGATTTATTTTTTGAGGGAAAGGAATAAGCACAAAAAGTCAGTGGCTCTTTTTTTCATTCGGTCCGCAACAAAGAAAAGATGTCTGCAAATATATGACAGAGAACATCGCACAGAATTACATAACACATATGCGGCAATACATATATAACAGTTCACAAGGAATAATACAATATATATTCACAGAATGGAGGTTGGGAGGCAGGGAGGGAAGAAATGATGAGAGAGAGAGAGAGAGAGAGAGAGAGAGAGAGAGAGAGAGAGAGAGAGAGAGGGTGGGTAGTAGGGGTGAGCGTGGAGTGGAGAAACAGTGAAGAGAGAGAGAGAGAGAGAGAGAGAGAGAGAGAGAGAGAGAGGAGAGAGCATAGAGATCATAGATAAATACACACCCGCTCACACTCGCGCACACAGTTAGAATAAAACAAAAGGTCGTACTAAAAGCTGTCAAACACGTATTTTTCAAACCACCGGAAAGAGAAAATCAATCATTTGAATGACACTTGTTTATTTATGACATCAAAACAAAAACAAAACAAACAAAAAAAAAAAGCCTAACCAAACAGGAAGAAGAGAACGTTTTTGATTTACAGTTCAAAGGAAGAAGATTATGGTGTGTGTGTGTGTGTGTGTTGTGTGTGTGTGTGTGTTTTCTGTGTGTGTGTGTGTGTGTGTGTGTGTGTGTGTGTGTGTGTGTGTGTGTGTTGGTGTCTGAGATAGATAGATAGATAGAGATAGAGAGAGAGAGAGAGAGTGTGTGTGTGTGTGTGTGTGTGTGTGGTGTGTGTGTGTGTGTGCGCGCGCGCGCGCGCGCGCGCGCGCGTTTGCGTGCGTGTTAGTTAGTTAGTTATTTTAGTTAGTGTTGTTATATTTTAAAATCGTGAGTTTTTTTTTTATATCGTTTCGATGTTTTTTTTAGACTTTAGTATCAAAACAGCAAAAACTGTTATTTTTTTCAACATTATCATTTTTTAAGTGTGCGTGCGTGCGTGCGAACATGCGTGCGCGCGTGCGTATGTGTGGTGTGTGTGGTGTGTGTGCGTGGTGCGTGCGTGCGTGCGTGCGTTGCGTGCGTGCGTGCGTGTGTGTGTGTGTGTGTGTGTTGTGTGTGTGTGTGTGTGTGATAGTGTTAGAGAGAGAGAGAGAGAGAGAGAGAGAGAGAGGAGAGAGAGAGCATAATGAATGGTATGAAGAGTTGACAAATTAATTTACTGTTAGACTACTTAAAGACTCCAGCTATTGGCGTTTTCTGATAACGTTAAACCAAGGGACCGTGATCATCAGAAAGTCACTGTTAGTTCGCTTTGTGTCCTATAGTACTGGGAATAGCAATTTATGTTTAGTGGTCACAGAATTATCAACTAATGATAAATAACATAACAGTTGTATCCTCAATACTCGTACCAAACACTTCGGCATGAATATGAGACTGTTTATTTACAAATGCAGCTATACCCCACTTTATTTTATTATCTACCTGACAATTTCAATCCAAGGGAATGCCACATGTTCGTAATGTAAACTATGCAGAAATTATACATTTCAGCAGAGCATTTATGTTTAGATATTGGTAATACGATTGTAGACCAAAAGTGAATAATTCTTCATTCAGTTAAAAATTAGATAAAAGCCAGTTTTTCTTTATAAATCATGGGCATTGTGATATCTTTTATTTAATATGGACAAACATAAGTAGAAAAATATGCAACTTTTTGATATAGTTACGTTCACATATTCCTAGATCTCACAGCTATATAGTTGAATAGGGTTTAAGGTGTACTCGAAAAAGATTCAAAACTACCTTAAAGAAAAGTTGTTGGTGTTCTTAACTGTTGGTAACAAGCAAAAATCGCCTTTTGTGCTGAAATCACAAACACGTTTTTTTTTTTTTTAAAAGTATTTTCCAATCTGATCGAAAACTACTCCAATATACAAAGATGAACTAGAATTGTCAAGAACCTCCTAACCAATTGCAACATATCCTTTGGATTTGGCTGCCCAGCGAAGAAATGCTTTGGTTTTTGACTATTGAACTTTTAAAATCCCCAATCATGACAAACTTACACAACAACTTTAAAACCACATTTATTTATTCCGTTACTGAACAATGGTAACAAAATGGTAGCACATCAGCATATAATAGAAACAGTACCCTGATGCTGTTATCTCTCCAGACCTAGCGCTGAAGACCCACATATATCACTGGATGCCGTGTTGCAATATCCTTTTTTCATAGAAAACTTAAAACTTCACGTTAACAAATCCATAACTAGTTCTTCAGGAAACAAAATTAGGAACCTACCTACATTTGCCTATGACAGACACAAACGTGGGAGTTTGTTTCCAGATCTTAGTTTTTGGTATTTACTACTTTAATTATAATTACAAATTCTTTGCATAGAAACACATGTGTAATTAGCTGTTCCAGCTACTATGTACTGGTAAAAATGGAGGCAGATTATATTACCACCTAACTGGCTACTCAAATAGAATTATTATGCAGAATGATCGTGGCTACGCTATTGTGTGGTCATGAAGTATGGTGAACCTACAGGAATGTCAAGTGTGTGCACTTAGTATGATGACTGTGGCGAGTAAACTCAAGCTCCATTTCTATAACAATGATTTTTACTTAAGTGAGTTCAACCCCAACAAATATAGTAACATGGTAAATTGAGTAAATTTTCTTTTTAGTGTGTGTGCGAAAAGTGGAGTGCTTTCCCTTCCTTTCTTCCTAGTTTTCTTTTCACTAATGAATTTAAATAACGCTGATAAAATGCCTAGCACTAAGCACTGTTTTCCTATATGTCTTAAATTTTTACTGGATAATTTACTAGTAAATGTACTAGCGTAAATGCAGTCCTATGTACTAGCGTATATTGCCCCCCCATTATTTTTCCATTTTAGAACATTGAATCGCTTACTAGTTTCAAAGGTCCGATATCTTCCACCTACCTAAAGAACGATTTTGTCAACTAAATGATTTATGAGTGCTGTGAGAAATTTCACGACGGTTTAAACGGACACGTAGCTTCTTCACTGTTTTTAAGAAACACCCTAATCTTTTCGTTATGGCAGAACAAACCTGAAACATGCTAAAATTTCTTTCTTTTTTTTTTGCAGAAAAAGAAAATGAAAATCTGATTTGGAAAAATCGTACGTCTTTCACAAGCAATGATGGATGTTACAAAGACCTCTCTAGGTAAACATGTAACCAGAAACATCATTAGGATTAAAATCGGTTGAAATGAGTTGAAATTGCTTTCAGAAATAAATGTTTGTATTACAGATTTATCTTATTTTCAAATGCTAGTTTTGCATTATCATCAACAGTATGCTTGGATTCTACTAAACGATAAAATATATCATTCGCAAAACTGCTGGGTATTTCTAGTCAGTTTTTTTTTGTGTACAGTTTTCCCAGTGTTCCTCTCAGGTCTTTTTTTCTTTTATTTTCCTTTTTTTTTTTTATGTTTAAGATACTGCACTTCTTTTTCTCAATACATTTTCCTTTCAGCATATCACAAAGACTTGCTTTGCTTTTAATTATGTATTTTTCAGAGTTATCCATCATTTTAGCCCTAGCTTATGCAACTTGTTACCATTTCCTCCTTATGGTAATTATTTTGTTTTTTATTCGCGGACAAAATCAATCATCTTTCATTGTCTCTGCGTTTTGGACAAGACAGTGTCTGAATGAGTTTTTTTTTTGCTCTTTCGTTTGACGAGATGTAAATGTAAATTCGATCTAGATGCACATTTACTTAAGAGGAACGTTGATCCAATGCCCCAAGAATAGATCCAGAACTTTGTCAGGCTGAAATCACTGCGCGTCGCTCGTTTGTTGCATGTTAGACTTTGTTATACTCTTCTTGCCTAATAAGTGTGTAGATTTGAAGACTTCAGCTCGCTTTTTTTTCGATTTGCGCTCTGTCAAAGCTATCATCATGGGTAGAGAACATGACTCGTTTGGTCTCGTCTTTGGGACTTGACTTTGGATGAGGCTTGATGCACGGTTGGAAAGTTGAAGTTGTGTTGTTCGTTTCAACCCTGTCAGTCTTTCACGAATGTAGTAGAAGACAGGGAATAGGTAATGTTTTTACAAAGGAAGTAACCCTTTTGTAACCCATACATTTATTGGAAGCACGGTAATTTTTTCGCACAGGGTTGCTAAAACTGAGGCCCGTTGGTTGTTTGCACACCACCCCACAACACCACTGGTGATTTGGTGGCAGTGGATTGATCTTTTAACAAAAAACCACTGATTTATAAAGCTTGTGAGTGAGAGTGGAGGGTGGTCTTCCGCTGATAATCTTTCCTTGCAATTACACCGTATATCCAGAGAATTCCTCACTCTTATTGTCCGTTGAACTGTCTTCTTCCTTTGACACAGGGATTACCACGAGGATATCGACACTGGCTGTTGTTTCTGGATGGTGAGCAGTAGGGGGTTTGAGTTCGTTCCATCCATGACAGCGAGAGCATTGATGTAGGCTGTTCAGGCGCACGACACGGAAAAAAGATGCAGTAGGAGGTTGTTCTGATAAGATGCATTACAAGTTTTTTAAAAAGGTTTGATCCCGCCATCGAACAACGAAGCATTGTGGATCAGTGCCATCGTGGTTTCTGATATAGTGAGTAGTACTGCTCATTCTTGGCTTTCCGTCCATTGAAGCTGGAGTACACGCACGAGGCCCTATCTGCGTTGTTTATTAACTGAAATGAGCGCAAAGTAATAAATGCAACTAGATTTTCTTCCATGAAGTCCAGATAAGAAGGAGACCTAACTGGCTAAAGCTGATAGGCGCGAAGCCGAATGAGGAGATGGCTTGGCAGGCAGGATAGGTGAGGCAGATAAAAAAAAGCTCTGCTGATGTATGGTGAAAAAAGCGAGAAAGCCGAAACAATGAGAAAAATAGCGACGTATCTCATGACATGGATCTCCGATAGAAAGTGTCAAAGCAGTATGTGCTAGGACCGGGCTGCTACATATTGGCAAGGAATTCTCTGCGGGAACAAGCCACGTAGAACTTGATTAATAGCGATACCTAATGGATGGCCTGTGAACTGGTACATGGAGTCTGATACCAATAGGATAGAAGCAAGATGTGAATCATCCAAATCTGTATGCGAAGAACATTTAGTTATCGTGAGGCTTGGCTTCCCTCGGTAGATTCTTGGGTGATTTATTAGCCTGTTGTTTCGGGATATAAAAAAATTAGGTTTGTTATAATGGTCATTGATGTAAGGTTAGCAAGTGCGACTCAGTATACATGTTTTAGTACTTTATGTATTTTCTGTGACATTGTTGAATGGTCTATAGGAATAAGGTACCAAATTTTGAGCATGATTCATCCATCAAATTCGTTGTTTACCGCTTACGAGAGCTACAAATGCAATATCTTTGTGGCAGGAGCAAGATGTCGATACCCATCCCAAGGTAAAATGTCCTACTTACATATATGTACCCACATGAGTTTATACATTATGGCAAGTAAGAGGATACATCCAGGCAATTCTGAAAGCTACAATCTGAAGTTTGGCATTAAAAAAATAAGATTAAATATTCTCTGTGAACCCAACCAAAAGGCACCTCTTGGTCCATTACGGCCAGGCTTGAACGGACAACGAACAAAGTGACAGTTGTGTTACATACTTATAACAATCTTGACGAATACAGCTAGCATTGAATGAATAGTGCTATTCTTCGCTTTTTTCAGAGGTGAAACACCACTTTTCCCTGGTATTTCGCAAATATATAATTCAATATGAATAATTCCACTGTCATTTTTGATGTATCGGAATAATGGCCACAACAAATTTTACGGAAATGTTTGTGTGTTTTAGGAACCTTGCGTCAATTAAAGTTGTAAACGTTTTGGCAAGTGATTGGGTGGATCCGAACCCCATTATTAGAGAATAATGATAACATTAGCCTTCTCATGGATAATAAACTCCCACAGGGTTCACATTTAAGGCTATTCGCTGTAGCTTCCTTCTACCACTGTTTCA